>OX438706.1:11830102-12058868 GCA_949316375.1 Mythimna vitellina | reverse complement strand
CCAAGGTTGCCGACATAGCACGAAGAATCGCCAAACTTAAGAGGCAATGGGCAGGGCACATTGCTCGCAGAACGGATGGCCGTTGGGGCCGAAAGGTTCTGGAGTGGCGACCGCGTACCGGAAGACGCAGTGTTGGAAGGCCCCTTACAAGGTGGACCGATGACCTGGTGAAGGTTGCGGGAATCCGATGGATGCGAGACGCGCAGGACCGTTCTTTGTGGCGACATTTGGGGGAGGCCTATGTCTAGCAGTGGACGTCTATCGGCTGAAATGATGATGATGATGATGAATAGATACTCACCTACCTATCTAATATCTTTTTGCGCGTTGACAAAATACCTCCATCTTGGTTTTAGGGTTCCGTACCTCAAAAGAAAAAAACGGAACCCTCATAGGATCACTTGGTTGTCCCTCCGTCTGTCTGTCTGTCAAGACCCTTTATCTCGGGAACGCGTGGAGGTATCGAGTTGAAATTTAAACCATATACTCAGGACTGCGGACTCTTGAAGCTGTAAAAAAATCAAACTTGTAAGTTAACGAGAAAAAAGGTACTTCGGTTTATGTGGCAAAAAACGTACATTATGCATACACACTCGAGGAAATCAAAATTCATAGGGTACTTCCCGTTGACCCAGAAACCTGAAATTTGGCATAAAGCAAAGTCTTTTAGCACAAATATAGGAATAAATCTGAAAACAGTAAATTTGTTGTGACGTCACAATTTGTTTTTTGTTTTTTAACCGACTTCTAAAAAAGGAGGAGGTTCTCAATTCGGATGTTTGTATTTTTTTTTTTATGTTTGTTCGCGCATAACTTCGTCGCTTGCTAACCGATTTGAAAAATTATTTTTTTGTTAGAAAGGGTATACTTCCCAAATGGTCCCATAGTCACCAAGTCAGGATCTGATGATGGAATCTTGGTGAAATTGAGGGAACTCCTCAAATATTATAGGCAATTGCATAGTGATTTTGAAATTTTCATCGAGAACTTAACCATTTACAGTCAAAAAGTAACATTTAATGAACTGGAACTGATGAAGAAGACCAGAAATGGTCAACGGAACTTCTTACTCGCATAGATATCACAATGAAGATAGTTAAGCGGCTATGATAATACAAATAAATTAATGGTTCTGAATAGTTCCGTTGAAAATGGTATCATCAAATTGATCTGATAATGATGATGGAGCCAGAAGGTAGGCCCTGGAATTCCGTCATTAATCAATGTAACCTAGCCGTGTTTGGGCTTATTAGAATTGTTGTGAGATGCACTTTGGCTATAAGGTACTATCGAACAGATCTGATGTTGGAGCCGGAAGGTGAAGGTAGACACAGGAACTTCATAATAAAACAATGTAACCTAGTAGTGTTTGGATTAATTGGAATTGTCATGAGAAATAGGCACTCTGTTTATAAGTGTATCCCAACTAAAAACTGTGAAATAAAAAACTTTTTACAAAAAAAAGATAACCGACTTCACTAAAAAACACTAAAAGGATCAAAATAACTTTAATTTCGGAAGTCGGCGTTAAATAAGATACAAATAATACCGAGAAACACCGACTTCCGAAATTAAAGTTATTTTGATCCTTTTAGTGTTTTTTAGTGAAGTCGGTTATCTTTTTTTTGTAAAAATCTTCCGAGACTCCATTCCGGAATTGAACTATTTACATAGGTTAGTTTGTACGGAACCCTCAGGGCACGAGTCCAACTCGCACTTGCCCAATTTTTTCAATAGATAATTTACAATTTCTACAGACCATTTCATTTTCTTGCAGTATTTCTCGAAAATAATTATAACCAAACACTAAAAAATACTTATTGCGAAATACGTGCTCTATTTAATATAAAAACGTGTTTTTCAAAATACGGAAAGGACTGTTTAATTTTTTTTTTTAATTCATATTCTACAAAAACTATAGAACGGATACAGAAACCTTAGCGGCCAGCGTCATGGTCAAACACATTACTTCTCGCTTCCCTGCAGTCGTGAGTAAAGGAACGATTATTGTGAATGTAATTATTTTAGCTTCGAAACATCATCGCCATGATATCATTGTTAGTTGCATCATTTTTTTAAATAATATAATAATAAGCGTAGTGTTGTTTTAAAAGTCCTTGAAAGGTAATATGATGTTATGTACGATTTAAGCAAAGCATTTTCAGTGTTAAAATATTCCCACTGCTGGTGCTCAGGCATCCGAGAGGCCGGCTCTTCCGTCAGGAGAGGGAATGTGCCGCAATCCACCACGCAGGCCCAGCGCGGCTTGGTGGATGTCAATGTCTTCGATTTCAAGTATTCAACTAATCAAGAACCAAAGTTTTAGAACATACCAGTTTCCTTAGGATGTTTTCCTTCATTGTTTCGAAATTATACAAAATAAAGTGCTTGCCACTGCTTGCTGTACAAAACTATCTTCATCAAATTACACTATAGCATAGCATAGCCGGCCTTATAATGTTCCCACTGTTGGGACTCAGGCCTCCTCTCTAGGAGAGGGAATGGGCTGTAATCTACCACGCGGGCCCAGTGCGGGTTGGTGGATGTCACATGTCTTCGAATTATAGGTTCTTGGACATGCCGGTTTCCTCACGATGTTTTCCTTCTACGTTTTGAGAGCAGTGGTGATAAAGTAAATTACACAGAGTAATGCGCCTGGTTGGGTTTGAACCCGCGACCTACAACTCGTAAGCCGGGGCTGTTACCACTCGGCCACCACTGCTCTAGTTATCTAATTACACTATGTTTTAATGTAACAGAGACGATTTAGGACCAGAGTCAAACAGTGGACATCAAAATAAGTTAAATGGCCATAGACACCTGCCGACATGACGTAAAAGAAGTGTTTGTTGAAAAAGTTGAGAAAAACAAAAACGTAATGGCGAACCAAGTTTTATTCTTTAAAGATTACAGTAAAGCCACTGAATTGAAGTACATACCTAATGAAGATAATATTGTTTACCAACTTAATCTGTCCAAGAACGAACCAGTATACAGGCATAAACAATGACTGGGCAGAGAAAAAAAAATTTTTTCCTTTGTACTTATGATAGGATTTTGAGAGCGACTTCTAATTAGTTTCGACGTCTAAAACATGTAAAACAATCACTTAATAACCCATACACGTACTACTTACTCGTAGTGTCGTGATTCTGCGAAACCTGTAAAATGTTTAAAATAAACATGTTTCAAACGATGTTAACAGTACACAAACATACGCTCAAACTAGACTCGAATAAATTATGAATATTCAACAGACATCAACAGGGGACAATATTTGACTAACTTTGTAGAAACTAGAAAGTAAGTTTGGTGCTAAGTTATGTTATGTAGAATATCATCATAAGAGACATTCATACAGGGAATGTACCGAGTAGGTTCTATACGATGCTGGTGTGTGTCTTCCAAACAGTTTACTCTTAGAAAGAATATTGTTTAAGCCAGTTTAAGCCAAATCAAAAGAAAGACAAGAATAATAATAATAATATTCCACAACTATCACACAACGCCATCTAGTCTCAAACTAAGCAGCACTTGTGGTATGAGTACTAGACCACTGATAATAATACTTATATATTTCTAAATATATACATATTATAGATAAATTACACCCAGAAACAGAACAAATGATCATGCTCATCACACAAACATTTGTCCTGGGTGGGAATCGAACCCACGATCTCCGGCATTGCAGTCAGTGCCACTAACAACTACACCAACAGGCCTGTCATAAGAAGATGAGGAATATGAGGAAAAAGGATTCAATCAGACAGAATGAAAATAATTGTAAAGAACAGGCAGGCTACGGAAGGCCAGAAATCAAGTTTTGTAGCGTAATTTAAAATATCACAAGGCTTGGTTGATCATACTACTCAACTAGATATCAAACTCCCCTAATACAGGCATTATTTGCCCAAAAGGAGGCTCCAATCACAAACTATTGTTAATCACAATCATAAACATTTTGTATGCTGCCATTCATTCTTCATTTTAGTCTCCTGACCTACATGCATAAATTGCAACAAAAATATCAGATCGTGTTCTAAGTATCAACAAAATATTGGACCACCGCTGTCTTCATTCAGGGAAGTCGACCTAGATAAGATGTTCTTTGTCCTTTCCTCCGTCTGTACCACATCAATCTAGAAAGATTTATGGCCCACCATCTGTCTCCTAAAATCCTTCTTGTGAAAGAATTCAAAATTTTGTAGGACACTGAAGAGCACACAGTTTCTTCACATGCATTTTAAATTGCACAAGAGAAGGGGTCTCCTATTTTTGGCGAGACGCAAAGGCAAAACACGCTATCAATTATGTTATCCGTTATGGCAAAACTCATTTAAAACAATCATATAGCTTTAGCTCGGTTTATCCGCGCGCCTTGACCTAATAGCACCTCGCACGACCTGTGCACCACCGGCGTTGTATTACATACCGAGTAATATTGGCTATATACTAACACTAGTTTGTAAAGAACTGTTTTGTATTATTTTACTGACTGCGCGACTAAAGGTAATTAGGAAGAGGAAGACTATTAGATAGACATTAACACGCTTAACACTAAAACCTAGTTTTTGGACGGGTTTTTTTCGAGCGAAGTGCAGTGGCTGTTTTTATCTATGGAGAAGAACTTGCAAGAAACTTCATGGACACTCTTTTAAGTCATATTATGAGTCACATGAATCTTGGTTATTTGCCGATAATCAATCGGCAAATAACCAAGATTCATGTGACTAGACTAGACAGACCTAGTGGATACTGTGATGTAAAATTGGTGTAGGTTTTGTAGATATCTCAAGTTTCCACGTGTGGAATAATTGAAACAGGCGCGATTTCGGTTGGTTAAATGGAACTAAGAATGTTATTGTAGAGACTAGAAGAAAGTTATCAATAAAAACAGGTATACAGTATGGAATACGAATTTTTTATTGGGCTGTTATTCTTTCCATTCCGTTTATTTCAAGAAAAGTGGGTTAATTCCCTAACAGGATAACAAAGCAAGTTTAATTCTGTGCCTTTCTTATCATTCATGAGCGCCTTTGCTTTAGACGCCTTTAAACAGATCGCAATAAGCTCAGCAAGACATGCTGAGAGTTTTTGACAAACTGTGTGGATGTTGAAACACCTTTTAAAGCTTGATGGTCCGTTACTATATTTAACCTCCTTTTATCAAGCTCCCGATAATCATTCTAGTCTTTACCAACATCATCATCATTTCAGCCGAAAGACGTCCACTGTTGGACATAGGCCTCCCCCAAATGTCGCCACAATGACCGTTCCTGTGCGTCTCGCATCCATCGGATTCCGGCGACTCTCACCAGGTCATCGGTCCACCTTACCAAAATAATTGTATTTTTTTTTAAGCTGTGACATCATCAAAAATAAATTCACCCAATTTAGGGCGAAGCGAGAGGACGTATCAGACTGTTACTGACTAACGGCCCTTTGCTTTCCATGGCCTCAGAAACTCTTTTGTACATTCCAGCAGTCCACTACGCTGATGTCACCTTCCTGTTCAACCAGATGCAACCAGAATACCACTATTTTACTTGGGACGATTGCCTATCTGACCTTCGTAACCCAGTTTCTGGGTTACTCATCATTATAGAGAGATTAGTCCCGGTAATTAAACAACGATAAATTTCACATGCGAGCCAACGAATAGTGTGTAATGGGCATGCGACCACACACGTAGCTCATGAATTATTATAAGTAATAACCGAGTGTTTAATTGAATTATAATTAAGTAACTTAACCTATGATAACCATAATGCTCTTTTTAGCTTGTGTCAGAGGTCGAGAAGTCCGCTGTAAAGTGACAATAAGCTTCTTTAGATCTTTAAGTCCCTTAGAACAAGTTTTAAATCATATTATTCAAAATTTCTTTTTTCAACGTCTTGAAATATAGGTAGTCTATATTATCCAAGTTACTACTCCATTGTCCCATTTATTTTAACTGTTTTTTTTTACGTATATATTTTATTTATATTCTGTCTTTATTTCGCTTTGTGGTTTTTATTTTTAATATTGTTAAATAGTAATGCGGGGCCGTTCAAGTATTACGTAAGCAGACTTTTTGCAAATATTAACCCCCCCCTCCTCCTTGTCAGCAAAAGAAGCACTTTGAAACATCTACTCTTAAAAAACAAAAAATATATATTGCTGACGTAATCATCATCTAGACCTCCTCATCCCCCATGTCATCAAAAATGAGCAAAGCAAAGACCCCCCACCCCCCCGTAGTGCTTGCGAATAGTTGAATGGCCCCTGAACATTGTTGTATCATGCTGTAAGCTGTGAAAAACTATAGTAGGCAAATAGGCTAACATGCTAGCTCTCAAATTTATATTTACTAAAAGCTATACAGCCTAGCTATTAACCGCGACTTTTTTGAGAACATTACTGTCCTTTGGGGCAGAATTATTAGTTTTTATAACACGTACTAGTTCTAAGCCATCTATTACTGAAAGTACCGTAAAAATCTGTTTTTCTAGTTGGACAAGAAAACTATTTTTTTTTTAATTATATTGCGTATCAAATAGATATACATGCATTTAGTAAAAAAAAAAAATATTTTGTTGTTACAAATAGACAAGTTAAATATGTACCTATATGTATAGATTTTCTACTAACAACTATATACCTATGTACTGCTGTTGATTTTCCTTTTATAAATAAACTGGCTGACCCGGCAAGCGTTGTTCTGCCATATAAATAATTAAAAAAAAAAACAGGATTAAAAAATGGGAGGGCGGAGGAGTGTAAGCCTCAGATCTAAAAAATATACACAAATTTAATAAAAAAAAAAAGATCGGTCAAGCAAACTGTTCAGGAGCTGTTTGGGTCAAACACTGTGACACGAGATTTTTTTGTAAAAGAAATACTCAATTAAATGTTTGGAGTACGTTCATCTTATGAGTATAACTGGACTGGCTTGTTGGTCTAGTGGTTAGTGGCCCTGATTGCTATGCCGGAGGTCGTGGGTTCAATGCCCACCCAAGACAAATGTTTGTGTGATGAGCACGATTATTTGTTCTGTGTCAGGGTGTAATTTATCTATAATATGTATGTATTTAGAAATATTTAAGTATGTTTATCAGTTGTCTAGTACTCATAACACAAGCTCTGCTTAGCTTGGGACTAGATGGCGTTGTGTGATAGTTGTGTGAATATTATTATTATTCCATTTATTTATTTTTTTATACATATTGATTACATTTTTAAATATTTTTAAAAAAAAAACATAAAAAAACATATAAAAAAAAAACATTTAAAAATATATAAAATAGTGGTCCGTCGGTGTCGGGAATATTATTATTATAAATAGGTAGTTTTTTAAGGTGGGCCATCAGCTATTATCCAATAACTTCTCCCGCTTAGGGTGTGTCAGACTTTTACTGGCTATAACCACACCTATGTTCCTTCTTTGCCTGGGAGCCTAATAAAAGTTATGAACAATTTGATGATAAAGATACCGCGATCTACCTAGATTGATGTTAACAGCATTGTCACGCGTTAAACCAGATATTACCCCAGCTAGGATCGACTAACTCGTTGTGCTTTTACTTTCAAAACTTTCAACATGGAAACTCTGTTGGTATTGAAGCGGAAAATTGTAAGTAGATTGGGATCAGGAGATATTTGCCATATACCTTACTGACTTGTGGTGTTCTACCATCTGGTTTTTGTTGATATTTTCTTTCATAAATATAATCTTTCTGTGAAATGCACTTTCTTCTCGATACCTATTAGGACGGCTACCAGTCGGTATGTATTTAAGCGGATGTTGCGGAAATATTTACCTATAATCTATCTACTGGGGCCACGGGTAGTGTGAAAGCGAAACCCGGGGCCCTGGGAAGAAGGCAAAGAAGGAACAGGAGGGGATTTTTAGTCAGTAAAAGTCTGACACTATCTCCCGCTCTGCCTAAGAGCGGAATTTGTCGTTAGATGATTTTCAAACCCAATAAAAAGACCTATAATCTATAGATCTATACTAATATTACAAAAAGAAAAGATTTGTACTTTTAACCGACTTCAAAAAAAAAAGGTTTTATTTTCGGCTGTATATATATATATTTTTTTATATATGTTCACCAATTTCTCGGTCAATTGTGGACCGATTTAGAAAACTATTTTTTTATTGAAAGGTTATACTTCCGAGTTAGTCCCATAGAAATATTGTTACGATCTGATGATGAACTTCGAAAATATGGAAAGGAACTCCTTAAAGGATCACCGCAGAAATGTCGTAACAAGTAAAATTGCTTTGTTTATATGTATAGTCGACGTCTGCCTGAAGGAAGAGAGGAAGAGGATACATCGAACTGATCTGATGATGAAGGCGGAAGAAAGACACCAGAACTCTGTAATAAATCAATGTAACCTAGCCGTGTTTGGGATTATTAGAATTGCCATGACATGCACTCTGGTTATAAGTGACCATCATGCTAATCTGACGATGAAAGGTAGGCACGAAACTCCGTAATAAAATAATGTATCCTAGATTCCTAGCCATGGTTTGGCTTATTGAAATTGTCATGCAATGTTTTAATGCTTAAATGTGGATGTGGCACTACAGAACTTGCACACTACAGAAGTTTGGCTGAGGGGTACTTTTTAGTTGTCCTTGAGGCGCGCGTGGAACAGTACGCGCCGTCGACGGTTACCGGACGGTCGCACAGCGAGGTACCCATTGCTTGCCGTCCGCAAGCCCGCGCCTACGGTGGCCGGAAATCGGGATCGGAATCCCGGTGGCGGTTGGGGCGTGAGGACCGTTGCCTCACGCGATCGGCCGCCTCCTTTGCTAGCATTACTGTTTCGCAGAAGGAGGCGACCGCTTGGTTGACGGGCAAAGATTTGTTTTTTTTTTATGAAACATTGCCGCACACTAGGAATTAATCTTGTATCGTGGGTGTGTCACAAATTTGTAAACCCACATACACAATACACCCAAACTCGGAACAGCAATCTGTTACAGGCTACACAAATATTTGTTCCGTGTGGGAATCGAACCCGCGACTTGCAGTGCAGCAGCTAATCGCTCAACCACTGCGCCAATGCCTAAGGCATTAAGTCCGCCTTAGTAACTATGTGTTGCAAGAAGTTTCAATAAATAAGGTCGGGATGATTATCGTTAATATATTTTTGATTTAATGCATTTACATTTCTATTAAATAAATCTTTGTCAGTAACCAGTAGCTCACAAAATGGCCTCAATCCATCAATCAACAAGAATTTTTACAACAGTTATTTATATTATAATTTTATTGTCACGGAAACATTTTTAATCAATTTCTAACAACAGAATATTCGTAACATAATTGATTTATATGTCCGTAAATATGTTAGCACCACGATGTAACAAAGCGGATGAACGTCGTCAAAACACCTACGAGTAATAAAACCCAAGCCTCGGGCTCACAGAAGCAAAGTGAAACTAAGCCCCACCGACATAACCTGACCCCAGACCGCAGAACTAACTGACTCACACACTCCAATATTCCATATAGCTGCTTTATTCTCCAGGTCAAGCTAAACTGGTAGTGCCACGTAGAAAGTTCCGAGCTTACCATATCAAGCAAGCGGTCCCGACGCCAGTTCCATATTAAATATCATATTTAATAATCATTTTATGGGGGATAAGCAAACTTGATTATAATCATCGCGTTGATAAACTACTCCTTGATGGCAATTATCAGAGACTCCTGTAAAAGCTTGTTTTAATTAAGAATGAACGGAGGTCATACGATATGTGCATCAAAAAGCTTAATTTTAATGTGATGACAGATACTTTTGCAATTTTGTCGAGAAATCTTGGTTTTAATTGGGAGATTATGAAGGTTTAATGATGAAGCATGCGCTGAAGGTATAGTATGATTCAAGCTTAATTGCGGCTGTGATGCGCCTACCGTCCGTAACTAGTGGCGTAGCTAGTCCCAAAGGGGCCCTGGGTCATTATCATGACGTGTTAATATGTCAGGCGTACGAGCAAGAAAGAGGGATGGATTTATACATCTTATATAGCTCCATCCCTTTAACAGTTCAGTTTTGGCCGTCAAATACTCTTGGCAGGGCTTCTTTATCACAAAATGTTCATAGTTTTTTTTACAATATAGTTCGTACTAGTAAGGAACTGGTACGCTGAGACAGTGAGACGGAGTCGCGATATGTTACGAAGGTGATGAATAGGACTATCTTATTATTAATAGGGTTACGTTCATACTAATTAGAAAAATTTCGGGCTAGCGAAAGATGGAAGAAGCGGTTTGGACATCCGATTTCGAAAATAGGATTGTTCTGACTGGGATAAGGAGGTCTTGATTGAAAATGAGCTCCTATACTATGATACATTAAGTTTTTAGTGATCTTATGAGTGCTGTAATGAGAGGTGTAAGCTATAAAATTGGAACATTCTATGACATAGCCATTAATCGTTTACTACGGGCCTTTTACTAATAAGGCAATTTCAAGTTATAGATAACATATTACGAATTTTTACGCACGTCCGGGCCATGTAGCCTGGGCGCCCCGTATAATTGATACGACTGATGCCACAGTACCTACGCCCCTACTATTATCCCTGCTGACCCTCACCTCAGCTTCGGCACCGCCATTACTTTTGAATCGCACTCTAGCTCTACCAGAGGTATCCAAGTAATGCTGTTACAACACGTACCTAAAGTTTGCTCAGTGCTCATTACGCTTGATGGTGAGTATCCATTAATTTAATTATGACGTCGCCTCTAACCGGCCGCGCTAGATTCCTTATTAGTCACTAATTGTACGGGCACACGGTACATTTCCGTACGCTTTTCTTTTGACCTACTCTGGTAGCAACTGTTCCTAAGTTTGTATTGGGGAAGCATTAGCATATTATCTTTAAGTTGATGACACTGGATCTCAACAGAAAAGCTTGAAGGATCTTTATGAGAAAGATACTGCCATGCTATCATGTCATCTTCCTTATTTAATTAATGGAAAAAAACGTTTCGTGGCTTATTCTCTCTTACTTTAGGTTTTCTTTAGTAGAAGATCTTTGATGGTCGTTTCATACAAAAATTAACTAAAACCCATCCACGTTCCTTCAGTTGCCATTTGCGTTCCACGGCTTTTTTTTTAAGTAGGTAATTATCCAATGACATCTTCCGCCCCCGGGCGGAGCGTGAGGGTGTGTCAGATTTTTGACTAAAATCCACTCCTTTTCCATCTTTGCCTTCGTTCTAGGGCCCCGGGGTTCTCTTTCGAACAACCCATGGCCCTAGTAGACTTCGACCCTACTACCCCCTACGGTTTTGCTGTGGCGCGCGTGACATCTCCTTGAGGCGCGCGTGGAACACTACGCGCCGTTGACGCCTTGGGTTCGATCCGGACGGTTGTCCGGTAACCGTCAGGTCGGACGGCGAGCTACCGATTGCTCGCCATCCGCTAGCCTGCGCCTACGGTGACTGGAAAACGGTATCAGAATCCGCTGGGGCGTGAAAGATACGGACATTCATGTCTCAAAAAACGTTTTCGACATTTTCAAAATTCATATAGTACTTCCCGTTGACCTAAAATCCTGAAATTTGGCATGAAGCAAGGTCTCATAGCACAAGTATAGGAAAAAAACTGAAAACTGTTAATTTGTAGTTACGTCCCAAAAAAAAAAAATTTTCTTTGCGATTCGGGAAAAATCTTCGTAACTCAATTCGGGAATTGAACTGTTTTCATAGATAAGTTTGTAGGTACGGAACCCTCAGAGCGCGAGTCCGACTCGCACTTACCCACTTTTTTTTATTTGGAAAATAGTGAAATAACTTCTTCCGCTCAGGGTGGAATGAGAACGCGTGTCACACTTTTACTGACCAAAACCTACCTGTATCTTCAGTTGCCGTTTGCGTTTCAGGGCTACGGTAACTCTTTCAAACATCTCGCATCTAGGCTCCCATTCGTTCCAATTTCCAAAACTAAATAAATGTCAGTCATTCTGCCCGCTTGTAATTAAAAAAGACTAAGAACGAATTTTATTCGACACTAAAACTGCATCCATTCGCATCAATGGCTGTCTTGCCATGGTTATAAATTTTCACGTATATTAAGCCACTAAGAGCAGAACCTTTTACTATGGGACCAAACCTGAAAACGCGAAAAAAAAATCAGTTGTTCCCTTTACGTTTATGTTTGCATAACTCGTCAAAATGTATGGAACAGCTGATATTTTTTTCGCTATTTCAGGTTTGATCCCATAATAAAAGTTAATAAGGAGTACAATGTCCCTTCGAAATTCTTAAAGTTAATTTTTTAACACCTTATGTAATAACAAGAACTTTTGCTAATAAGCTCTTTTTTTAGGTGGGAAAATCATCCAATGCAATCCCCTTGGGCGGAGCGGGAGATAGTGTCAGACTTTTACTGATTAAAAACCCACTCCTGTTCCTTCTTTGCCTTTCATACCGGGGCCGAACCTTTCTTTCAGAAACAGATCCTTGGCCCCAGTAGGCTTCGTTCCTGCTGGGCTCCTACGATTTGCTGACAACTCCTTGAGTCGCACGCGATAACCGGACGGTCGGACGGTGAGCTACCCATTGCTCGCCGTCCGCAAGACCGCGCCTACGGTATCCGAAAATCGGGATCGGAATCCCAGCTGCGGCTGGGGCGTGAGGACCGTTGCCTCACGCGCGCGGTCATCTTCTTATAAGTATTTGAACTAATTAAAAATTAGTGGTGTATAGGGTGTGGGTATAGATCCATCCCTCTTTCTCGCATGCTTGACATTTTAACACATAATGGTAAGCCCCTTGGACACGCCTAAAATGGTGGACAAAATAATACGGTTTTAATGTTTGCTCAAAGGTTAATGAGGTTTAATCATGCTATGTCGATAAGTAGGTGGGCAGGGAAGCCTGCAGGCGATCGCAGGTTGCTAATCTACTGTGTAATCAAGTAACAGAGTTAATTGTTATATTTTGTAAAGTAAATAGACTTATTAGGCGGGTCTAATTCGTTGTAAGTAGGTAGGCAGGTTAAGCTAACTTTTTTTGTGTGAACTGTACAAATTATACAATTCTTCCGACTGAATTTCGATCAATATTAACAAAAACTATAGCCAACTACGCAGAAGATATTATAGTGCTCAAGTGTGTGAGAAAACACAAGTTTACTTTCTGTTCATTTACGGCTCATTCACGACCTTGTCGCTGTGAGCGGGAGCTAAGCGCGCGGCGGCGAGCGATAAAATCAGAAGTGAGATAAAATGGAAATGTTTGAAGCACGCTACGAGACACCGCTTATAGCGAAAACGCGCGCAGTTTTCTCAGAGCGTATCGCTACAGCGGCGCGCGGTGCGTTGAGCGGGGGGAACAAAAGTACAAGCAACTGAGTACAACGAAACAGAGTGACGTAGGTACTCAGTGGCGAAGCTAAAAAATAAAATAAAAATAAATTTTTGGTGGTAATGGATACCGAGGCATCAAGTTTTCACACTCATTCTTGTGTACTCATAAAACTTATCTGGATATTTTCTGTAATCTTCGTATAGGTGACGAAATTCGCCATTTACACACCGATCTTTATTCAGTTCGTGCACTCCTCTCATATTTAGAATATCTTGTTTTAAAAATGGGACGGCAATCCCTCACGACCGGAGGGAGATCCTGGCGTAGGACCACTGGCTTTACGTGTTTTTCGAGGCACGGAGGTGTCACACCACTGACTCCATCAACTCTGGGCCGCTATAGAGTCCCAATGTCCCTAGTTGACCCGCCACGCTCAGCAGTCTCGCTTGCGACCACGAGACTAACGTGGCAATCTCGTGAACTATAGTGGATAACCAACTGCAGTTTAAAAAACTGCAAACATTGATTGCAGGACAATGCCTCTTATTATCGCTAGACAAAACATTAGTCGGGAATAATTTCATCTACTTAGGTAGTTCTGCTTTGTTTTTGGCAAGACCACGCTCCTGGCTTTGTCCTGGCTGGCTGGCTTCAGATGTGGCTAACTTGAAGTTCTGAAAGCCAGAATCAGCAGTGAGAATCATCAGACACTGCCGATAGAACTTGATAAGCTTTTTTTTGAATTAGGTTATTATTTAATAATTCCTCCAGTGGTGTGTGGAGCGAAAGGAAATTTCAGATTTTTACCGAATATAACCCACGTGGGTTCCTTCAGTTGCCCTTTGTGTTCCAAAGCCACGTACGAACACTTTCGAAAAATCCTGTAGCCAGCTCGAAAACCCCCTGAGAAATGATTACACTGTCTTAGAACTAAAAGCAACTGCTAAAGTATAAGATTAAACATAATTTATAAGTACTTCTCCCCCTATCAAGGAAGCAGGAGACAGGACAGAGCAAGGCCAATAGCCACAAACGGATGCACAGTTGAACTGCACTTTTGTGGGGTGGGTCATTTATTTTCAAGAACAGCCGTGTCGTGACTCACTGGGCTTACATGTTGGATGATTGGATCACACCTGATTTCCTCCCTCAGAGAGGAGGCCTGCGTTCGAGAGTAAAAACATTAGATAGGCTGAGCTTAATGCTATGCATTTTTTTTTTAATAAATCAACAAGTAATTTCTGCCACTCCGAGTGCAGCACGAGGGTGGAGAGACCTTGTCAGACTTTAGCTGATTAAAATCCATATTTGTTCCTTCAGTTGTTTTCGCTCCAGGGCCACGGTAACTCTTTCGAACAATCCCTCAGTATTTCTAAAGGTAAGGTAGCTAAAGGGTGACCAGACGGTTGCCAACTAGCGTTCCAACCAAGGTGACCTTGGTTTATGTGTTTGGTTTGTGTTGCGGCTACATGAACGTAAAGCACGCGTCAATACTTTCGGTGGATGGGAAAACGCGCCTCCCAACCAAGGGCGTTGAAGGTCATGGATTACAACTGCTTTCTACTAGCAAGGTCACCTTGGTTGGAACGCTAGTTTGCAACCGTCTGGTCACCCCTTAGCTACCTGACCTTTAGAAACATATGTTTATTAGTATGTATGCAATCCGAAATGTAATAAAATATCTATAATAAAATTACCGCCATTATATTCTCTACACGAATGTACCGCAAAGCGTGACTGTGAAATATTTTCCAACCATTATATCATTAACGGTAACAATTTGTATGAAATTCTTTAGTTACGGAATGCTGTTTGCGTCTAGATCATTTCGTACGTCAATATTTATGCAAATGTCATGATCTTAGGCAAAAATTATCATGAGTCATCTGTTTTTTTTTCGTAATTATAGGGCTCTTGTACACGCTAATTTTCATCATGTCGGCGACAGATAAGACCAATTAAAATTAAAACACCTCCTCAGCTACCCCGTCCCCCTAACGCACCATAGCAACTTCACGCGTCGTGTTAAAGGACCTATTACACTACGCGATATTCAACACACGATATTCAGTCTTATTTTTTGTTACGAGTAAGACCAGTCTAACCCTTATTACACTACGCGACATCGTCTAAGACTGTCTGAATATCGAGTAGTGTAAGAGGCCCTTTAGTTTAGCGCAGACAAGATTTTTTTACTTGGTCAGCGTCAAAGCACATTTGTGTGTAGAAACTAACGAATTCTTGCATATGCCCGGCGACTATTCTTAACGTGTACAAGCGGCCTTATTCTAAAGAAACACAATAAAAACTCAAGTCAATCGATTCAATAACAAGTATTGTAAGAAACAGAAAGTTGAACTGTAAATACTTTTGGTCTAAATAGCTTCCTACGGTCTGACAAAGTTTTGACTAGCTTTTTGCTTCAAAATGGCGGCTATATTCCAGTATTGAAAGTTTTTACTGAATTTTTTCGCTATGCAGCAAAAAGTGTTCATAAAAAGTTGGCTATAATTTCTGTTTAACAAAGGTTTTGCTATAAAAAAAACGTATTATTGGCAGCTGACAAACTATGAACCATTTGAAAAAGTATCTACCTAATCAGTACTTATTTTGTCGCGGGTGAGATTTCCCTGAGAACAGTGGTGGCCGAGTGGTAACGGCCCCGACTTACGAGTTGAAGCTCGCGTGTTCAAACCCAGCCAGGCGCATTACTTTGTGTAATTTATTTCATCACCACTGCTCTCAAAACGGTGAAGGAAAACATCGTGAGGAAACCGGCATGTCCTAGAACCAAAAATTCGAAGACATGTGACATCCACCAACCTGCACTGGGCCCGCGTGGTGGATTACGGCCCGTTCCTCTCCTAGAGAGGACGCCTGAGTCCCAACAGTGGGAACATTATAAGGCCGACTATGCTATGCTATGCTATGAGATTTCCCTGCACGTCACACTACACAGATACTTATTCCGGGTCTGGGTGTCACGGATCCCCTGTACCATGACGTTTAAAGTAAGATTGTTTCATTCTTATTTCCAGTGTGGGTAAGAGATAGTGCTAGACAACCTGTATAACTCTGTCTCTTACCCACACTGAAATAAGAATGAAACAATCTTACTTTGAACGTCATGGTAACCCCGCTGGTGGACGTTACATGTTTATGAGCTCAACAAACGATACAGGAGTAAATCCTAGTGTTTTTTTCCCTTTAACCTTCTATGTCGGATATATCCGACAAACACTGTCGAGTTTATTCCGCCAGGGTCGCACATTCACGACCAAATACCTACTCCATCTCGTCAGCTCTTCTGTCACCTATGGGAATTAAACGATCTGGAATACCCAATCGCAAACACACGATCCTGGCGCGAAAACCCTTGTCGAAAAAATCCGACGCGGGCGGGTAAAGGGTTAAGTAAAAAAAGTATTCCCCAACATTTTTATTAGGTACTTTTATTGCTGTGTTTAAATCATAAGACGCTAATTTCAAGGACAAAGTTCTTTAAGGTTGTCAACCACGTCATGGCATGTAAAATGCTGCTTATCAACGTACGGGTGTTCCTACCGATATATTTGCAACCTACCGGTTATCGAGATAAGCGCAGGAGTCGCGGTGTGTGCATCTGCGTCAGCACAAGATAAATCTGCCGTGTTAGGTGAGATCATTGTTTATGCTGTATTATGATGTTGGCAGCAGTTCCTGGTAACGGTGATATGTACGCCTGTTTGTGCACACTGATTAACTGCCTAAGTATAACAATTAAAAGGTGATAACCAGCTGTCGTTGATAAGGGGATTAATACCTACCCACCTGCTTTTGATTAGTCATTGTAAGCCTCGATGATAGGTGTGAGTCTTATTCATAAAAAACGCCTGAGCTCTTTAGTAGATGTTTAGGTGAAAAGGCCAGGCATTTCTATGTTCATCAAAATATCATTTGCAACCGTAACACGTATTTATAGACTGAATTATAATTATTAAAATCATCACTACAACCTTCTCAGTTCGGCTAAACCTATTGAATGACTTTTTCATAAAAAAATCATTCAACAATATTGTTAATTTCGCAGGTTACCCTGGAACTTTCATATGGTTTTAATAACCCATCTAAGTTTATAACAACCCTGATACACAACCGCTTTGCCCAGCCCTACGTGCAAATTTGAGCTTAGAATTAACTCTAATGACGTCATCAGATTAGATACTCGAAACTCGCATTTTTGAACGCAAACATTGAGTTTAACTGTCAATGTCAAGCAAGTGACATTTATGCCTACTTACACCAACCTCCCCTGCTCGGATTTAGAGTTAGGTGGGTTAATTCTAGGGTAGCTACTCGAGTTATAAAAGAACGACCCTGGGTTGCAACTCGAAGCATTTTTGAACGGTTGGAGTAGCGAGTCTAACCTACTCTGGTTATTTTTGAACGCAGGGCTGATTGATTCCCAATAGTCGTTTAATTCTCTTTACCCTATTAGATTCCCAATAATATTCTTTCTGTCCATAACCTGGGTTTCACAGTCAAAGATAAGTGCAAGTATCTTTGATTTGTCATCTAACTTTAACCAAGGACAGACAGCTTTTCACTGAGAAGTTATGTTCAGTCAGAAGTACCTAAATAACACAGAATTTATTAAGTGAATAACCCTTCTTGCAGTCGGGTAAAAGCTATGTTACGTTAAACA
The DNA here is from genome assembly GCA_949316375.1 of Mythimna vitellina. Lineage (NCBI taxonomy): Eukaryota > Metazoa > Arthropoda > Insecta > Lepidoptera > Noctuidae > Mythimna > Mythimna vitellina. The sequence continues at coordinate 12,040,868 of OX438706.1, read as the reverse complement.
TTAACAAGCTTGATTAATAGTCAAGTATCAATCATTTTTAACAATCCTTTTTTTTCGTTTAACGCCAACTTAAGCTTTAATTTGTAGCGCAATTCTAAGAACTGCCAAAATCCACTTGAGAATTTTAACCTTTCCGGAGACCGCTTAGATAACCAATATCGTTGAAAAAATGTTAGAAACAATAATTCTTCTATTTTAAGATAACCGTGGGTAAAAAAGCAATAAAATCGATACGCATAGATGTGAAAGAAACTATAGAATTATTTCTGTTTCGCAACTTCCTCAAAAGTTTTTGGATGACATTTTATGGCCCGTGGGTGTAAGTTCTTTTATTCCAAATTCGAATTTAAACAGTTCCAGGTAACCAACATTAGAATCGGTTCCCTTCTCGCCGTATCAAGGTTGTCCATTGTGATTTTTTTTCTTTATTTTGCTTGTGTTAGGCTGAGCGCCATTTTATTTAAAGGAGCAAAGCCCATGTGGCTTACTTTGTAAGTTTACAAAAGCGTAATAAATAACTTAATATGTGCTTGAATGGTAAATTTAACTACAGTACATAGGTATTGCTGATGGCTGCGGGATTGTTCGAAAGATTTACGTGGCCCTGGAACGCATAGGTCAACTGAATGAACACAGGTGGGTTACAGTCAGTAAAGGCCTGATATTCCCTCTCGCTCAACTCTGGAATTATTTTACGACTTTCCAATTTAAATAAAAAAGAACTGGGCAAGTGCGAGTCGGACTCGCGCACTGACGGTACCTTACCTATGTAAATATGTAGTTTAATTCTAGATTTGAGTCTCGAAGATTTTTCCGAGTCGCAAAAAAGTAGTTTTTTTTTTGTGACGTAACAACTAATTTACTATTTTCAGATTTATTCCTATAGCTGTGCCTTATACCAAATGCTGTATGCCAAATTTCTAGATACTGTCAACGGGACGTACCCTATGATTTTTGATTCCCTTGAGTGGGTCGAAATATCCGTTTTTGCGGCATAAACGGCCTTATCCTTTTTTTTTCGTTAACTTAGACGTTTGATTTTTTCACAGCAGCAAGGGACTGCAGACCTGTGTAGGTATAAGTTTCAATTTCTAGTCGATACCTCTACGCGTTCTCGAGAAAAAAAGAGTCTCGACAGACAGACAGACGAGCAACCAAATGATCCTATAAGGGTTCCGTATTTTTTTTTGATGTACGGAACTTTAAAAACAGGTACTGTTGATCGGAACAGTAATCATGGAGTTTCTTACTGGTTCTTCTCCATAGAAAACGACCAATTGGAACCGTGCACCAGCTTTTGACGTTTTATTAGTACCCATGTAGGCCTATCTGAAAAACAATAATAATTTCAAAATCTTGTTTTTACAGGTCTTTTGGGTACTTGTGAAACTGCCCGAAAGAGATGAAAAAACAAAAAAATATTCAATAAATATAATAAGTAGATATAGGCAATTAAAGAAACCATAATTTGCCAATGAGGCTGGATTGCTACATGATTAAAATTAAATTATTAAAAGCAGCATTTTGCTACGTTAACCTTTCAGTGTCAATTCAACCCTGTCCAACTAGAAAGTAAATTACAAAAACATTTCACTTAAAGTTCACAACATAAAGTTTAAAAACGAATAAAAGAAACAATTTAGTGTAATAATGACATAAACAGTGACAAAATTAACCTCATAAAGTCCGCGTATGCAACAATCGAGGCAATGTACCCTGGCTCGTAAAAAACAATAAAATATTATGTCAACATGGCCGCGGTTTACGTAGGTCGAGAGTTTTTATTTTATCGGACCACACCACAGTTTGATCCTTGAGATGTTAGGGTCAGATCACACCGGAGCGCAACGCGACGATGCGCCGCCGATGCGATGATGCTTAAAGAGGCTAAACATTTTCGCGGGAAACATCACGATGCCGCACAGCCACGCACAGCGCATCGAGTAGCTGTGGGCCCTGGGGTTATTCAAATTTCGAAAGCAGGATCAGCGAAGCATCGCTGAGTCATACAGCGTTAAGGTGAAAGCCACGAGTTTGATCGTGGCCATGTTCTCGCAAGATGGTTATGTTGATGGATAGATGTAAGGTTTAGCACCATAAACCTAACATTGACAACCACAACACGGAATGCACAACGCTGCGGTATGCGGTGTCGAACACACCGCTGACGCTTATTGCGACAAATAAAAAACGATACTATACCTACGTCTTTCATTTTTCATTTGATAATCTTATCGATCAAGAGACCGAAGTTTAACGCTGCATCGCCTTGAGCCTCATGGTGGAGCTCGAAGCCGCTGTGTGTGTTGTCTTTTGATCTAATTCTCTCACTGAAATGTGTACGTTTTTGTTTAGTGTAAAAATTTCATGCGTGCAATTCAATGCATGGAGTTTGTCGCGTTTCGGTGTGTGCTGACCCTAAGTTCCAATAAAAGTTGCCTTTGTTAATATGGCACACATACGGTTGCGATAGTGTTTCAGTAAGGCTTTGTAGCACGAGCGAGCTGTTTTTATAAATAAACAATAGCATGTGTGGATAACATACCTACTAATTGTTGTTTAAGTGGTAAATGTATGAAACAAAGACAGATGTTCGGGTTTTAGAAGCCATCCTCAGAAGATAAAATAAGTTACTAACATCGACTATGATGATGCTAAAAGTAGAAACTGATTTGGATTACCCATTGATTTAGTTTATTTAAGGACATAAGAAATCTGATGTGAGAAGCCATCTTATATCAAGTTTCTTCTTACTGAGAGTGAAACCATTTCTGCCAATTTTTGACGTCATGGACTAAGTACTACAAGTTGGTTAAATGTAAGAAGAAAATGAATTTGTTATTGTTTTGTTATGTCTCAATTTCAACACATCATGCAAGCTTCTTTGTTTATAAAACCAGCGTCATCCGTAGGAATCATACCAAAGCGTTAGTTTGTATCTGTGTATGTTTGTTACTCCTTCATGTTCAAACGGCTAAAAAGGTGTAGATGAAATTTACGCGGGCTTTCGGATGGCGAGCGATGGGTAGCTCGCCGTCTGACTGTCCGGTAACCGTCCGGACCGAACTCAAGTCGTCAACGTCGCGTAGTGTTCCACGCGCGCCTCAAGCAAACGTCTAGCAAGTTCGGGCCTAGCAAGGTCGAAGCCTACTGGGACATGAGTGATGCGAAAGAGAACCGCCAGGGGTTTTCTTGCTCTCCCTAGAACGAAAGCAAAGATGGAACAGGAGTGAGTTTTAGTCAGTAAAAGTCTGATAAGTTGAGTATATTTCCTTGGGATACATTTTCTACATTTAAATGAGTAAAACCACTGGCAGAATGGTCACAGCACCACATGTGCGTGTCCCTCAACGACCCTAGGCTGATAAAATTTTCGTTTTCCCTGAATTATCCCACATCAAGGGGTGAAGGTTGATTTCCCCTTATAGGTCCATTCCTATGAATTTGAAATGATTTTTTTAAAACGTGTAAATTTAAACTGTGATATCTTCGGATTGGTTGACTTTGAATTATAAGTTTAAATAGGTAAACTTTATTTATAGGGTACGTTATTCATTTTCGAAATCAGTTTTAAGGTTAGAGTGAATAGGCTCATAATGAACTAATGCGCCTCACCATCAATGATTGCATCTCTGCTTACCATCAGGTGGGATTGCAGTCAAGCACTGGTTTATATCAATTTAAAAAAAAGTAAGTTATGGTTTCTTTGTGTTTTGTATTAACTTTGATATCACAGTATTTATTATTATATATATATTTTTTTTTATATTCCACAACTATCACACAACGCCGCCGTCTAGTCCCAAGCTAAGCAGAGTTTGTGTTATGGGTACTAGACAACTGATAAACATACTTATATATTTCTAAATACATAAAATATATAGATAAATTACATCCAGATACAGAACAAATGATCGTGCTCATCACACAAACATTTGTCCTGGCTGAGAATCGAACCCACGACCTCCGGCATAGTAGTCAGGGCCACTAACCACTAGACCAACATGCCAGTCAAATAGAAATCAAAGGTAGACAAAAAATCAATGATTTCAAAGGTAGTTAAGAAGGAGGGGTGCGCAGGATTATTTTCATAGGTAAACCTAATATAACTTACTTGATAAATCATTGTCAGTCATACTTAATATTCTGTGTAAAAAAACATCAACTATGTGACAAGGATATCGATTAGTTTATACATTGTAGTTTCATTGTTTATACTCACAGATGTTAATTTTAAAGAATTATTCTTTGTAACGCCACAATCGAGGAAGCTATTTAATTCCGCATAGACTCGGCTTACTAGGTGATCGTTTTTGCAAAGACCTATGAATATTAATGACTAATTATTTCTATCAAAGTAATAAACTTGACACAAACATAAAATCTTTTGTCTGTGGGCTTTTGTAAAAGTTTTCTTAGAAGGAAAGTTAAATTTAATTTAATACCGAACTTTCTAAATATTTTAATTATGACAAATAATTAACATAGCTATAATGCTGAATTAGGTAAGTGGGTCCAACAATTAGGTCTATTGTCAATGAATTGATATTACAATAGTGTTAATTTTGACTATACAGCTTTGGACAGCCCTCTATAGTGGACAGAAATGCATGTATTATGTCCTTGTCGGCTGCTGGATTGTTCGTTGCGAGAAGTCGTCGCTACCGATAACCTCCATAAGGACAAGTTGGTTCTCTACACAAGCGTGGCAGACAGCAAACGTATGCTCCGCCGTGTTTTCCGAGCGATCCGCGCAATCAGGGGCGCCGACTTTTAGAAAACCTTATAGGTGCTGATGCTCATTTGATGGACTCGAAAAAGTGGAAGTGTGAGAAGAGAAATGCACACTGATCGACCGAAAAATAAATAAATAAATGTCCTACTTAATTAATAATTATGGTTGTTAAAAATATAAAATTAAACCATTATATAAAAATTAAACTAGTTTTTATTATCAAGAAATATAATTTATATGTAACCTAAAAGGTGATTATGGATCTGTTTCTTGATGTCTATTCTCAGGGGTGCTCAGCACCCACTGTTTATTTGTCATGGGTGCTCCAGCTCCTGAGCACCCACGGAGGCGGCGCCACTGCGCGAAATGGTAACACCCGAGCGTTTCTTCCTCAGAGTACAAAATAGAAACCTCCCGAAATAACTGTGTCCGGTGAGGACGCCGTGCACAGGTACCACTTCTCTCTAATGTACTCCTCAAAAAGAGAACACATCGCCACGATTGAAATGTGTCCGAGGTTTGGTTTTGAGATTTTTTAGATAACTAAGGTGACGATTTTATCTAAGTACTCATTGAACTATGAAGGGCCTATTACACTTCTCGATATTCAGACAGTCTTAGTCGATGTCGCGTAGTGTAATAAGGGTTAGACCGGTCTTACTCGGGACAAAAAATAAGACAGTCTGAATATCTTGTGTAGAATATCGCGTAGTGTAATAGGCCCTTTAGCCTGACTAGGTACCTATAGCGATAACCCAGTTTTATCTATACCTAGGCATATTTAAAACTGGGTCATCACAATGGTCGAAAAGCCAACCAAAACAAAGATGTCAATACAATACATCGAAGACATGAATAACTTAAATAATGCTTACATAAAGGAAGAAATAAATGCAACAAAAACCAGGTGGTTTCCTTAATCAGAATCAAGCATCGTTGGTGGTATTACGATACGATTATAAGTGACACTAATGTTCTGATTTTTAAAATAGCTGAGAACTGGCCTTTAATAAACAATAAGGAGAAAAAGATACAAGATTTCATACGCACTTTTCTCAAGTGCATATTGTCCAATGCCCATGTTGGAGCAACTGCCCACGCGCATCGAATTCCGTTATAGTTCGTTCGTTCTGTCACTTAGGAATTTCGACACCTTAGCGCTTTCTGCCTTTGGCGTGATTCGAAACAATTAATGTGAGATGAAATGATTTATATTATGCATTAGATATTATAATTTAATAAAAGGTTATTTGTGTTATGATTTATGTCATAAAATATGCTGCTGACGTGAAGTGATGTTTTGAAGTGATATTTACGGACAGTTAAAATAGTTGATCCACCCACGTTCACTCCTAATTTAGCAAGATAGTCACATGGCATTGTATTTTTCACACCAGATTCATTATGATTCAAAGGTCTACTGACGAAAAACAGATGGGTTTTAGTCAGTGAAAGTCAGACTCTTCCTCTCGGTCCACTCAGAGCGGGAGAATATATTAAATGATTTCACATCTCAAAAAAAAATTAACAAGCGTGACTTCAAAGATGGTGTAAGCTCCAGTAATTCTCAAATATTGTTCTATTTAAACTACGTAATACGCATAACCTGTTAAGCTAGTTAACTCGACTTCGTAAACCTCATTTTATACATAAACAAACAAACTAAAAATGTAAATGAGTATGTGCACTAAATCAAAGACAAGGTTGGAGCTAAAATACGTGAGTAGGGTTGTCAGAGCTTTAAACTGGAAAGCCGAACAACCTACTAAGACCTGTACCAGATACTTATTCCGGGTCTGGGTGTCACGGGTCCCCTGTACCATGACGTTTAAAGTAAGATTGTTTCATTCTTATTTCGAGTGTGGGTAAGAGATGGCGCTAGACAACCTGTATAGCTCTGTCTCTTACCCACACTGAAATAAGAATGAAACAATCTTACTTTGAACGTCATGGTAACCCCGCAGTTTATGTACTAGGTGTCCCCTACGGTTTCTCTCGTGGTTTTAAGTTACTGTTCCGCTCTTTTAAACTAGCGAAATATTAATATAGCCTATAAACTGCCTCGATAAATAGACTATAAAAAAAAAACTTATATTTCGGACAAAGTCCATAGTTGGTTAGTATACACATAATTTAAAAACTATCGGAAACAATTTTTTATGTATTATACGCCACAGGGACATGCAGGCGTACCCAATGCTCCAGTATGGGACTGTCCCTCCTGTCCGCTATTGTCTTCAGGATGATGTTGGGGCTGACGCGTACCTTGCGCATGATGGAGGCGCATCGCTTGCGCATAATGGCAAAAAAGCTATCAATTTCTGCCACTGCGAACATACCGGATGCACTGCAGTAGCGCAGCAACCCCATCAACACCCTAAAAGTATCATTGCATTGAACATGCAGAGTACTGTATAATAATAATAATATATTCCACAACTATCACACAACGCCGTCTAGTCCCAAGCTAAGCAGAGCTTGTGTTATGAGTACTAGACAACTGTTAAACATACTTATATATTTCTAAATACATACATATTATAGATAAATTACACCCAGACACAGAACAAATGATCGTGCTCATCACACAAACATTTTGTCCTGGGTGGGAATCGAACCCACGACCTCCGGCATAGCAGTCAGGGTCACTAACTACTAGACCAACAGGCCAGTCAAATACCAGACAAAGACCACAGCAGTTTGCCCTCTGCGATTTTCTAGTGTTGACTATCAAAAACTAGAAGATTTTTTCAATTCGAATCAGTTGTTCCTAAGATTAGGGCGTTCAAACAAATAAACTTAGCTTTAGCTTTATAATTTTAATTAGTATAATAGATTTATATAGTTGGTACACCAACATAGCAATTAGGAGGAAACAGTAAATATAATTTGAGTGCTGTTACTTATTTATGCTATATTATAGCTTACACCATTAAACAACAACGTTAATTTATTATTTAACAGTAAACAGTTTACCGGACTGGTAGGAAAACACGGATATCGAAGGAAAAGCAAAACCCCTGCCCCCTAGCCAAGTTACAACAGTTTCGTGTCGAATTCCGTTCTCCAATCGGTATCGCCTCAGTGTTAGCAATTGTAGAAAACGATAAGTTGGTAGCCATGTTGACGCGCCTGAGTCGGCCGCTCGTTCTACAATGTAGCGTTTGTATAACAAAGGATGTAGCGTTGAACATTGTAGAAACGATAACAATTCATTCTATCATTTTGAACGATATGCACTTGACTACGAATTTTCTATTCGTTTGTTCTGACCACATGACTTTACATCGAGATGATGACATTCCTATACATTTGATTCGTTTTCGACTAGCTTTAACGATTGCAGATTATCAACTTGGCTAGGGGTGCTGAACTTAGATTTGCGTCTTAGTTTCCAAGCAGTATTTACATTCATCATCATCACCATTTCAACCGAAAGACGTCCACTGTTGGACATAGGCCTCCCCAATTGTCGCTATAATAACCGGTCCTGTGCGTCTCGCATCCATCGGATTCCCGCGACTCTCACCAGGTTATCGGTCCACCTTGTGGAAGGCCTTACAACGCTGCGTCTTCCGGTACGTGGTCACCTCTGCAGAACCTTTCGTCCCCATTTACATTATCATAGTATGATAAAGTAATATCGTGTTTGAATAATTAGAAAAAGCCAGGATTACATATTATTCTGTATTTAATCTTGACTTTTTTAAATCCTTTCTTTAAATTAAGTTTGTGCTGTTAAGTTTTACTGTACTTAGAAGGTAAAATAGGTAAGTTATTTACCATAGATATCCTATATTTACTGTATAAGATCCGTCGGTACTGGCATGTACCTACATTCGTATAAAAGTCCCTAATTCAAAATAAAGAGAGAAAAAGTCTTTTCTCATAAAATCGTGCTCGCTTTAATAAAACAAATGTGACCTGTAAAACACAAAATACTTAACAAAAACTGGACCTGTTGTAGACGGTTTAATTAAGTCGGACATGCATCCAAAATGGCCAAAAATCCGCACTTAAATTAAAAATGCGAAAGTAACTGTCTATGTGTCTGTCTCTTCACGTCTTAACTGCTGAATGGATTTGGATAAAGCTTGGCGCACGAGTAGACCACGTCACGGAATAGGACAAAGGAGACCTTTTAATCCTGTGAATATATTACATTCCGATAGTTTTCAAGATTTACACAGGCGAAGCCGCTAAGTAGAAGATATACTTATAATAAATCCGTAGAAGTGAAAATTCTGTACATTGAAAATATCAAAAAAATAAATGGCAGGGGGTGTTACTAGACCGACACCGAACCCAAAAATGTGATTAAAAAAATTTTTGTCTGTCTGTTTGTTCAGGCATCATGCAAAAACTACCGGTGCGATTACGATGAAACTTGGTATAATTATTCTTAAATATTCTGGGCACCACACTGGGCACTTTTTATCCCGGAAAAGTATAAACAATAAAAAACAAACTTAATTTTGCGGTTCGGTCCCTAGACCCAATTACAGGGGAGTTCACTAAAGGGCGCTGCACAAGGCTAAGATACTATAATATTTTATCTTAAGATACAACATCGCTCGCCATACAATTCAATGGACTATCACACACGACGAAGATAATAAATAATATTTCATATTTTCGTATCTCAAAAAACCTAATATAACCATTTTCGACTTCTACCCGGACGACGTCGCAGGCAAAAGCTAGTATAAAATAAATATGTAGACCTTCCGACCGCCTGGTAACCCTATGTCTGAGTATGGCATCACCAATTGATATCAGGTCGTATCTTATCTCCAGCTAAGAGGAACCTTGGTTTTGTAATTTTATATAGAAGTTTTTGGGGACTGTGACGGTTGATAACGTTTTTAACTGATAACGTAGGAGGCCACGGCCATGTTGCACATTTTGGAGCCATGCAGTCTTGTTCAGTATCTGATAGGTATTGATAATCTGACATTCCTGCTAATGAGTCTCGTGGAAGTCATAAAATAATTAAGATGTCGTTAGGTACAGACAGCAGCATCAATTGGGTACCCCTTTACTTTATAATACCTTAGAACAAGAGGCAACCAGTTAGCTTACTGTCCGGCCAGACGGCGACCGTCCGTTCCGAGCCCAAGTCGTCGACGTGGTCCATACGCTCCTCAAAGAGATGTCAGCAAAATCGTAGGGGCGTAGCAGGGCCGATGCCCGCTAGGGCCGCGGGGATTTTCTGAAAAGGAAACCCGTGGTCCTAGAACGCATAGGGCAACTGAAGGACACAAATTTGGTTTTAGTCGGTAAAAGTCTAACACCCGCTACGCCCTACGCAGCGGGAGAAGTCATTGCGTGATTTCCCACCACAAGAGAGGGGCGTAACCAGTTGTTGACGTACCTACAAAAGTTGTAGGTGGAAGTAGGTAGCTATGAATTCAAGGTGTTGAGAACATCGTGAAGATTCGTGAAGATAGTTAACAAAGATGGACAAAATCCAATCTGGTTAAGCCCACACCATATGGGTGATTTACATAATTTCTTGTGTAATTTCAATACCAAAATTGATCAGTTTTTTAAATTTATCGATATAAAAAATGTCTGAGATGTTTGTGATAATATATTTTTGACTTCAGTTTAACTTTTCGAATACCGTAATTAGAGACACAATAGAAAGACAATGAGAGAGCGATGGGGTTTAATGAATTAATAATTCATTAAACCCCATCGCGAACGACGGCGTTCGCTCTCTTATTATCTTTCTATTGTCTCTAATTACGGTATTCGAAATTTAAACCTAAAAATAGAATTAAGGTGCTCCAATTTTTTGTTTGTTCGTCATGTTTATGCTTATTTATTATCCCATACTCCTAAGACGCGGTCTCGTGAACTCTTGACGAGTGACAAGGGTTGGTTTTGGTTGGTTTCAGGAAGTAATGCCAATATTAAAACTTATCTTTCAAAGCTATTTCCATGTTTGTGTTTTGAAGGGTCTACAATTCTGTTGACGACTCTCATCATTATCAACGTTTTTCCCTCGGTATTTGGAAAGGAATTATCGTCGCTTCACAAATCAAACGCAGGTCAAGTGAGATTGTTCACAACGGAACGCAAATCATCTGTAACAACACATATGGGTTTTAATCAGTAAATGTCTAACAACAAAATTTATGTAAATAAATGTATCCACCCTTACGTGATTTCCCACCCCAAAAATAGAAGTATATCATCATCGTCATCATCATTTCAGCTGAAAGACGTCCACTGTTGCACATAGTTATCCCTCAAGTGTCGCCACAACGATCGGTCCTGTGCGTCTCGCATCCATCGGATTCCCGCGACCCTCACTAAATCATCGGCCTACCTGGTGGTTGCCTTAAATTCCAACGCTGCGTCGCCACTCTGGAACCTATCGACACCATCTACTCTGTGAGCATGGCGATTCTTTGGGCCATGTCGGTAACCTTGGGCTTAAATAAAATAGGGCAACACATTAACATCATCATGACCTTTTGTTTTAGTTTTTCGAAGGACTCCATCAAATGACTCGTCCCGCACTGGTTGGAGCGAGAGTGTTTCAGACTTTTACTGACTAAAACCCTTTCCCTTTCGGATAATCCCGCAGCCCTGACAAGACACAGGTGGCGGCCTATAGCTATCGAACATAACTCCAAAGAGGTGAGGTTGGGCAAAGCCTATTGCGACTATCAAAGTGTGTTATACAAATCAATATATATATTTAATTAATAGCACCGTGTCAAGGCAAAATAAAACGCTCCAGGCAGTCTGACAATATTCTTATGATATCCACAATATTATACACATATGGTAGCACATAAATAATAGTGTTATCGCACACACACACGCGCGCGATGCAAGTTTGCAAACGAGTGCGATCGCCTACGCAAAACAATGTAGGTTTATCATCTCGATATTTAGCATCTTTATCTAATCTTAATACTCACAGTAAAAAAAGGATTTAATTTTTAAAGTATGTTTGTGTATGTCACTCTTACTCCTATGGGTACCGGACGGCTGGAAGTAGGTACTTTTTATTATAGACCCATCTTTTGCTGGTAACTTCACCCGCCTAAAGCTCGAAAATGATATGTTAGTTTTCATCATCATCATCATCATTTCAGCCGATAGCCGTCCACTGCTGGACATATGCCTCCCCCAAATGTCGCCACAAAGGACGGTCCTGTGCGTCTTGCATCTTTGCAGGTCATCGGTCCACCTTGTAGAGGGCCTTCCAACACTGCGTCTTCCGGTACGCGGTCGCCACTCCAGAACCTTTCGGCCCCAACGGTTATCTGTTCTGCGAGCAATGTGCCCTGCCCATTGCCACTTAAGTTTGGCGATTCTTTGTGCTATGTCGGCAACCTTGGTTCTCCTGCGGATATCTTCATTTCTGATTCGATCACGCAAGGAAACTCCAAGCATAGCCCTTTCCATTGCCCTTTGAGTGACTTTGAGCCTTCTGATGAGGTCTATTGTGAGCGACCACGTTTCGGAACCATATGTCATCACTGGCAACACGCACTGGTCATAGACTTTCGTCTTGAGATACTGTGGTATATTGGATGAGAAAATACCGCGCAGCTTCCCGAACGCTGCCCAGCCAAGTTAGTTTTACCTGATTCCAAAATTATTAAAGTTAACGATACGTACCTATTTAATATTGCATTTTAGTACCTTTACAACAAACAACGAACTTCAACAATTTTATTACCATAATAGCTGACAATATAGTCAATTATAGGCATCATCATCGTCGATTCATTTAACCATACTTATTTGGTTAAATGAAATTTTTTTGAGGAAGGTAGTTGTATATTTATATTACCACATTGACGTCAAGTTACCATTTTTAGTTAAATTTTATCCTCGTTACTATACACTTGTCACTTGAAATTACGTAAATATGGATTTTATTTTAGGTATCTGAAATATCCTGAAGATATCACGAAGGTATAATTTTGTTGTGGTTAACAGCAGTAATAAAATCAGTTTTTTGGTGTATAGGAAAACCTACAATATGGCAAACATTTCAGAAAGAACACTATCACTAAGATAGGACAAACGATACACATTCAAATAAAAATCATTGGTCAAAATTAAGCTGAGCCTCACATGTGGGTCACAAAGGGTAACTAGGGGAACACAGGTGGGTTTTAGTCAGCAAAGAATTTGACACTTCTTTCTCGTTCCACTCAGAGTGGTAACAGTCATTTGACGATACGCAGAAATACGTAAAAACAAAAGAAAAAAGAAAGGGTCCGTATGTCCGAAAGCAAAAACAACACCTTTATAGAAATGTTTCGCAAACGCAACCCCTGCTCCCCTAGCCAAGTTACAACCGTTTCTTCCGCTCTTGGGCGGAACAGGAGATAGTGTCAGACTTTTACTGACTAAAAACCCACTCCACCCACGAAGGTAAAGAAGGAATTCTTTACCTTCGTTTCACGGCACCGGGGTTCTCTTTCGCGTCACCCATGGCCCAAGTAGGCTTCGACCCTGCTGGGCCCATACGGTTTTGCTGACATCCCCTTAAAGCGCGCGTGGAACACTAAGCTACTTTGCTAGCATTACTGCTTCGCAAAAGAAGGCGATTGCCTACCACTCCGTCTCGCTCCGCCCGGCGCGAGAGTTCACGGCCGCCGTTCGCCCCCACGAGGACACGGCGGTGCTCTGCCCAAGCAGGGTACACCTCCACCTTATGCTCCACCGTGTCCTCCGGGCGGTCCACACAATGGTGACACCCGGGCGTTTCTTCCGCCTGAATCCGATGCAGGAACCTCCCGAACTTGCCATGTCTGGTGAGGACCTGCGTCATGCGGAAGGTCAGGACGCCGTGTTGCCGCTTCAGCCACTCCTCAAAAAGGGGACTTAACGCCATAATTGTGGTGTGGCTAGCACTAGGTTGTGACAGTCGCTGTCGCCATTCCACCATGACATCCCGCCGGAACTCTGTCCGCCATGCCGCGACTTGGCGCCGCAGTGGAGTTTCGTCCCAGCGTTGCATATCTACGCGCAGATCGTCCATGCGTGAAAGGACTGTTACCTCCAAATCCACGGTGGCCAGCAAGGAAGCTCGCCGCTTCACGGGAAACCGTGCGGTATCCCCGCACCATCCGGATGGCCATGACCCTCTGGCATGCGTTCAGCTTGGTCAGCGGTCGCTTTCGCAGCGTCGGCGTCCATACCGGCGCCCCATAAAGGGCCACGGACCTAACGATTCCTGTGTAGTCCGAACCAGTTTGAGAGCCAGTTTGACGTCGGAAGTGTTTCTCGAAATTCCATCGGCTGTCGAGGACGAGTCTCAGGTACTTCATCATCGACTCGACGCCGATGTGAACTCCTACTGTTATGGGAACCCGGTGGTGGCGCATTCCGAGGGTGAGTGAAAGCAAATGGCCTCGGACTTGTGCAGCGCCACCTCGAGTCCCAACTGCTGGATCTTATCAACGACTATCGCAACCCCGCGTGTCGCTAGTTCAACCGCCGCTTGGTACGACTCTCCCTGCGCCAGGACCAGCGTGTCGTCACGCTGACCCCGTCAGGGAAGCGCCGCGAAGCACGTAGTCGTACCCGATGTTCCACAAGGGCGGACCTAGTACCGATCCTTGCGGAACACCGCACGACATCTAGTAGGCAGGCACTAAGGTTTATACTGTGGCATCGAAACGAAAAAAAAAAACAACAAGTTATTTTTTTACATCACATATCTAAGAAACTTGTCGACATCTCATTTGACTTAACGATTATGTTCACAATATTTATTTATAAAATGTTTACATAAAAGTATTCGTATAAGGTTACAGCGACCTACGTCGAAAATAATATTATATTAACATATCAAATAAGGGCCGTATACTTGAGCCCAATGTAATGTCGATTTACATATTTACGGTATTTAAGTTCGGTAATATGGTCCCTAAATTAGTTTTTAAGTGACCCTAGATGACTTTGCGGGTACCAAGTTACCACCCACATAGGGTTCGTAAAGAATTCTTGAGAGTACTATATGTATTCTCAGGAAATATTTAAAACTTACAGGTTACGGTTTCGCCTTTATTGGCAGTAGCATTTTAATTATTTTTTTTTAGTTTGGCACACCATGATTCATTAATCTACAAATAATTGATTTACAAACTAAACTTAAAAAAATAAAATAAAAATAAGAAGAAATAAAATTAACAATAACAATATGTCTCACGGCTACGCTACGCCAAATAGGTCCGCATAGCATGATGTTATATTATAGCCTATGCTATTCGTCATAAATCTGGCTATTCCTTAAAGATAGATTTTTTCTAATCTGATTAGTATCTAGTTCCTGAGAGATCAGCGCGTTTAACATTTAAATTAATAAAATAGTTTACATTTCGGGGTGTGTGCTTTGGAATTGCACAATTTAATTCCGCCAAGTCCGTTCTGTTACGGAGTGGGTCGGAGAGTGGTTTTAAAAAAAAACTATTTAAAGTGCTAAAAGAAAGATATATTAGAATTGATGGATGGATTGTGTGAAGAGTGATATGAAAGAAAAGGAAGTTAGTGATAGCATGACGAGTAACAGGGCAGAGTGGAAGAAAAAAACGTGTTGCGCCGACCCCAAATAACACGGGATAAGGGCAGGAAGGTGATGATGATGATTGGAATTGATACACGTATTACAAATTTGATATGCCCGACGGAAGTCCAATCCAAAACTGAGGAAAAATAATTAGTATCGCTTATGAAAACAACAACGGTTTCCTATTGCATTGACGTCAATGCAATGGGAAACTCAGCATTTTTAATTTATATTTTAAGCAAGGTTTATTCCTATATAACAGTTCCATCATCGGACCACTAGACGTACGGCGTTGCACCAACGTGTATGGTGGACATCCCACCCATACGTACAAAGCGTTTTGGGAATACATTAATTGTGTGCTAAGGAGTGGAATTCCCTGCCGGAGTCTGTGTTTCCAGATAGTTCCAACCTAGGAGTCTTTAAGTCAAGAGTGAATAGGTTACTCCGTCGTCGGCCACATCATCGCTTACCATAAAGTGGGATACTGCTCAAATGTGAGCATTTCCATAAAAAAAAAACAATAGTTTACAAAGATTTACAATATAAAAAATATGACGTTGATCTAAGTGGTCTTCGTGAGCACGAGTGCTAAGATTCTTGGTCGGGTAGTGTCTGTGATTTGACTTCAACCTGTTTTTTTTTTTGGGAGGTAATATCATCTAATGACAACTCTTCTCTCGCTCTTTGGCGGAGCAGGAGGGCGTGTCAGAATTTTACTGACTAACCGGAGAGGGTTAATCAGTAAGTCTGACACGCCCTCCAGTGTTCCTTCTTTGCCATTGTTCCAGGGCCTTGGCAATCTCTTTCCCATCACCCATGGCCCCATGACTTCAACCTGATATGTTTAATTTCTTTTTTAGAGGTAGACAATCATCAAATATTTAACTTCTCCCGCTCTGGATGGAACGAGAAAGTTTCAGACTGTTACAGATTAAAACCCAGCCGTGTTCCTTCAGTTGCCCTCTGTGGTCCATTCTTCTGCTAGTGAGAAACTAGGTGTAATAAAACCTGTATATTCCATGACTTACGCAAGGCCAACGACAGAACGGTTCTGGCTAAATATTGGTCGGACCAAATTTGAGTCAGATCGACACGAAAGAAGATCAATACAGGCATGATGTTATGTTTAAATAAATTATGGTTTTAGTAAGTTTTTGTTTAAAGAAAACTGGGCAAGTGCGAGTCGGCCTCGCGCACTGAGGGTTCCGTACAAACTTACCTATGTAAATAGTTCAATTCCCGAATGGAGTCTTGCAGATTTTACGTGAATCGCATTTTTTTTTCTGACGTTACTATTAATTTACTGTTTTCAGATTTATTCCTATACCTGTGCTATAAGTCCTTGCTTGATGTCAAATTTCAGGATTCTGGGTCAACGGGAAGTACCCTATGAATTTTGATTCCCTTGAGAGGGTCGAAATATACGTTTTTCTGCGACATAAACGGCCGTATCTTTTTTTTTCGTTAACTTTGAAATTTGATTTTTTTACAGCTACAAGGTACCGAAGGTCTGAGTATATGGTTTTAATTTCAACTCGATACCTCTACGCGCTCTCGAGATAAAGGGTCTTGACAGATAGACAGACAGACGGACAACAAAGTAATCCTATAAGGGTTCCATTTTTTCCTTATGATGTACGGAACCCTAGAAATGGATAGGTAGGTAATTTTCAAAGAAAAAACATCAAGTGTTTTAAAGTAGGTAGGTATTATGGAGTGTAGGTAGGTCGCTCGGAGCTTTGAAGCTTATTTCCCAGAACTTTTATGATAAATGTCTTGTTCTCGTACATCATAAATATTCATAAACATACGTTTACTTACAATAATTTATTTCTTATACACTTCTGGTCACATCTATTGGCCCACCTTGTATTTTCAGTTTCATTTGGTCCTAGCTAAAATTTTATATTAGGTCGAGCAAAAAGTTTTTATGCAGTTTTGAACCTGGCACATTCACAATTTCATTCAATAGTCTTTTTTTGAATTTCGAACACAGAATTTAAAGAAACAAAAGACAATTTGGAGCCTGTTTGTTGATATCAAACAATCGAATACTAAGAAAACTTGGTTTTATTGGTTTACTTGGATTTAATTCTTGAAAAAGTGATTGATATCTTTGGTTTTGCAACAAACATTACTTATTCTTAACATTAAGGTGAGGTTCTATCAATAATCTATGGATACTTCACCTGAAGTCGCCGCCCAAGCTGTGACACTTATTCAGGCCGGACACAGCCAAAGAAACGTGAGTGCTCAACTTAATTTAAGTCGATCTGCGGTCCGAAATGTTTATCGGAGGTACCTAGAGACTGGCGGCTTTGTTCGTCGCCAAGGAAGGCCACGATCTCGGGTCACAACTGAAAGGCAGGATCGATTCATCGTGACGACCAGCTTGAGAAATCGTCACCTTACCTCCATTGAGATACAAAACCAACTTCGCGACTTCCACGGAGTATCTGTGAGCGCTCGAACTGTTCGGAGAGGGTTAAAAGAACGCGATATGGTACCACACAAGCCAGCTAATGGGCCCAAACTAACGCGAGCCCACCGAACAGCGCGCCTTCATTTCGCACGCAGTCATTTAAATTGGACACAGCAAGATTGGAGCCGTGTACTCTTTTCTGATGAGTCTAAAATTGTGTTACATGGCAATGATGGAAGGAAGAAGGTCTACCGACGTAAGAGAGAGCATTTCGCACAATGCTGCTTTGAAGAGAGGGTTGCTTATGGCGGTGGCTCATGGACTGTCTGGGGCGGTATATCCGCGAGTGGCAAAACTCAACTTGAGGTTGTTACAGGACCACGGCTGCCAACATTAAATGCTGAAAGGTACATTCGTGAGTGCTTAGAACCTCACGTGATACCATACGCGGACTATGTGGGCCCAAATTTCCTTTTTATGCATGATAATGCAAGAGCCCATGCGGCCGGCATCGTCAGGGAATATCTTCGGGATGTGAACATCACAGTTATGGACTGGCCAGCCAGAAGCCCAGACATGAACCCCATTGAGCACATGTGGGACAAGCTAAAAAGACGTGTTAGGGCTCGTCAGCCAGTTGCCCAGACGATGCAGGAGTTGAAAACTGCCATAGAAGAGGAATGGGAGATGATCCCTCAAAATTTCATAGAGCGGTTGATAAACTCTATGCCTAATCGTATGAGAGCTGTGGTAGATGCCCATGGAGGCAACACGCGTTATTAAATTAAACCTTTATTTGATAAAACATGTTTTTTATTCAAAAATCAATTGCCTTTAACAAGGCGCATATCCGACTTGTTAGGCGTAGCTCCATGTCGTATGGTATTCTGAATTCAAATTTAAAACAATACGATCGAAAAAGATGGTAAAATGTATCAGGTTTAAAACTGCATCAACAGTTTTTGTTCAATCTAGCAATCATATTTCGGTAGAGGCCATCGAAACCTAAACTCTAAGGTGGGCCAATAGATGTGTCCAGAAGTGTACATCCTTTTGCCCACTTATAAAGTAGAACAAATACCTATCTATAACTTAGTGAGAATATAGATAATTATTTAAATTATAATCTGTGTTTATTACTCTTTGATAGTTGAATAAATTCCATACGTAAGTCGGCAAAAATTCTGTTTCTAACTTTCTAGATAACTTTGTTGTCCGCCCGTATGTCTGTCTGACTGACTGTCAAGCCCTTTTTTCTCAGTAACTTTTGGTGGTATGAAGCCGAAATTAATATCAAATAGGTACCTACTTATTCAAAAAAAAAAAAAAAACTTCTAAGTCAACGTACTAAATCTGAAGAAGACCGTTTATGCTCCGTTTAGGCGCTTAGTTTGAAACTCACTAGGATATCAAAACCTAGATTTACGGGATTTCCCGTTGACCTAAAATTCTGAAATTCAGCATGAAGCAAGGTCTCATAGGACAAGTAAGTACTTATAGAAAAAAAACTGAAAACTGTAAATTTGTAGTAAAGTCACAAAAAAAAATTTGCGATTAGGGTAAATCTCCGAGACTCGATTTGGGGGTTAAACTAGATATTTACTATTTTAACTGGGCAAGTGCGATGCTGCGTTAAAAGAGAATATGGGGATTTTACATACCTAACTACTAATTAGTAGTAGTTATTTTTCAAGTAAAAGTTATTTGGGTATTACAAGGTCAGCTTATACCAGTGATAAACAGTTATATTCAAAGCAAATACGTAGGTAATTTATGAACACAGGTTCAGAGAGTTTATTTATTAACTAAGACTGTATATTGCAGCAAAGCTCTGTGGAATAAGGGATAATGTAAGTATATGGTTGTATCTACCTGTTAAGTTTCAAGTAAGCATAGAGCTGCTTCGCAGGCAGCGCGGTCGGTGGCCCGTGCGCGCAAGGACGTTGCTGCGCGGGCGGAGGCAAGCGTTCGACAACTTCTTGTCCAATCAACGGGTGCCGTTCGAAGTGTGAGTGTGCTGCTTCGTGCGCTCTGGTTTGTAGTGTTACCAGGAAAAGAGATGTTTCCCGTGTTATAGGGCGGAGTCTGACTGGATGAGATAGGGCAGTGGATTTTGGTATGCAAGTAGAGTTATTTTGCTAAATGTTAAAAATGAGAAATCTCGAAAAAATCTTTGTACTTAAAATTAATTTAAATTTTTTAGGTTACTTTCTAAAAAATAAATAAAATGATTTTAAGCACATAATCATAAACTTAAAGAAACTTTTTCAGTATTTCCATGTAACCCATCCTGGCCTCGCACTGGAACAAATTCCATACATAAACCTTCTGTGTTTATAACTTTTAAATTATTAGTTAAGATCGCATCAAAATCCGTTGCGTAATTTAGACGAAGTACCTAAGTGGATAAACAAAGAAGCAGGCATCGACTTTGGTTTTAAAGTGAAGAGAAGTATAATAAGTTAAATGAAATACATTACTCTTTTTCCAATGGGAAATCCTTAAGGTCGAAGAACGGTCGAACAAAAAAAAAACAAATTAGAAATATTTAGTTAGTAGAATACTACTTTGAAACTGGCAATACCTACCTGAGACAGAGCGCGCGCACGCGTGCGTTGCATATTGTTTGTATCTCCATTCACTCACACTGTGACGCGGCACGGAGCGTGGAAGTTGTGTGCGGTGTTGTAAACTTTTTGTTTTTTTTTCGTTCGTTTACAGACGACCACTTGCCTCTATGCCCACCGTTTACCTGCTAGTGTTTTAATCTTTGTTATTAACAGTGATCTTACTAGTTTCTCCTCTAAATTTCCGTTTAATGTAATCGAAAACTTGTTAGTTACTGCGTCTAGTGAAATCTCTGTCGACTGAGGTCCAGATGTTAGAGCAAACGGCAATAACCTCGTTTTGTGTCAACAAATAATAATAAACAGTGATCGGGACAAGTTACACTGTGCGTCCGAACAAAAAGTGATGAATTAAACAATGTTCTAAACTGGAAAGCTTGGACGAGAATGGGTTTCGTTCGCTTGTATTGGAACGTGAATATTGTTACGACCTCACCTACATAACATTTATGGTAAGAAAAAAGTTTTACTTCTCGTTTCGTAACTTACAACTTTATTTTTTCGATCGTCGAGTCAGTTTTGGTGATGCCGTGATGCGCTTTTTTATTTATGCTTGCACGTTGCGAAGAAAGTTGGGCAAGTCTTTTGGTTTTTTTTTTAAGAACCGCTTTGCTCCTTGCAAAGGTGGTGTAGGGTTGCGAAATTCGCGGTATTATGCCTACGTGCAAGAAGTTTCGTTTATAATGGGATTTAGCCTACGCAAAAGTAAACGCTGTTTTGTGATTGCCAAACCTGTAGTTGTTAATAGTTGTCCCTAGGCTAGCCGTATAAACTTGCATTTATTTAAAACTGCAGGTGAAATATTTTACTGTATTGGTACACCTGTTTAAGTAACTCGACTACCTACTTATTTAAATTACAAATACCTACCAATTAGCTGTGCTGTGCAATTATTCAATTAACTTATTAATATTCGATAGTGTATTTACTTGGCCATTAAATTATTAATTTTCATACAAGAGGACGCTAGGTTATTAAGGTTGATCGTATGTAATTACAAACCTATCATTAGTCAAGCTACTTACCTACTTACTTGAAATCATGATAGTGCGGTTTCCCATCTACCTAGAATGCAGTGGCGTAGCTAGTCCCAAAGGGGCCCAATAAATAGGTAGTACCTACTACGTAGGTCGGGCTTGCAGACGGCGAGCAATGGGTGGCTCGCCGTCCGACCGTCCGGTAACCGTCCGGACCGAGCCCAAGTCGTCGACGGCGCGTACTGTTCCACGCGCGCCTCAAGGAGATGTCAGCAAATCGTAGGGGCCCAGCAGGGTCGAAGCCTACTGGGGCCACGGATAGTGTGAAAGCGGAACCCGGGGCCCTGGGACGAAGGCAACGAAGGAACAGGAGTGGATTTTTAGTCCGCAAGAGTCTGACACTATCTCTCGCTCCGCCCAAGAGCAGGGATGTCATAAGGATGATTTTCCCACCGAATAAAAAAAAACTACGTAGGTATGTAATAAATAATTGGGGCCCTTTTTTTTACCCCACTGCTGAAATAGCACCAAATTCTAACGGTAGGTCAACTTGAGTGCCTTTCATATTTAATAAGAATTGAAGTTTGTAGGTTAGTTACCTAGGTAATTTTTACGATTTTATGCTTCTAAAGGTCAGGGCCCCTAAAACCAGGGGGGGCCCGTATTGTTGATTGTGGACTTTTTGAAACTTATAAGATCCAAAATGAGGCATTGACTAAAATAGGCATAATGCTTCTATATTGTTATGTACACTAAAACCAGGGTGGACCGTATTGTTCATACGGCGGTAGCCACTGCTAGAATGCTGTATCTATGGAATTTTAAACATTTTAATTTTGCTTAACACATCACGGCTTTTCTCACGAAAGGGTTGGCATAGGTGCGACCTAGTAAATACACCGACATGTCGGCAGTTTTTGTAATTCTCTTGTAGCCTTAAAGTAAACTCAGTAAACTTTCCTAAACTCAATAGCCCTGGATATCGAAACCGAGACACTTTCCGCGCATTTGCGCTTGAACCTACCATCATCTTCCTGCCCTTGTCCCACCTTATTTGGGGTCGGCGCAACACGTTTTTTTTCTTCCATTCTATTCTGTCAACCGTCATACTATCACTAACTTCCTTTTCTTTCATATCACTGTTCACACAATCCATCCATCTTTTCTTCCAATCCATCCAATTTCATCTGCGCTTGAACCTACCAATGGGGTAGTTTTAATGACCCTATAAAAAGCTTACGATGATCCTGCAGCCTATCAGCTGGATACTTACATATCTACCTACCCGGTTATAGTGGATCTATGTTGGTACTATAACCCTAACATTATATTATAAATGAGAATGTAGGTACATACCTATATAATATGTTGGTTACGCTTTCGCACCTACCTAGGTACATACTCGACCATGATCGACTGATCGATATTGTGTACATACATTACGTTTATTTATTATTTATGTTTAGTTAATTAAAACGCTACAATTCCAATTACATTAATTAACATGAAAAGGTACCATAACTACCTACACAATGTTGGTAATTTTTTTTTTTTTTTTAATATTTTATTTATGATTTCAATTGCATAGCATAATATTTCATCAAATATAATCTGAATTAATAAAAAAATAAGAATATTCTTCGAAATATACTTTTTCTTTTTCTCACTTTGTCAGGAGTACAGAAAAGGACATTAGGTACCTAATTAACTTTCATCCAAAAAATAGTACTGTTACTGAAAACCAAAAATTTACGCGAGCGAAGCCGCGGGCAAAAGCTAGATTTAGAGCCACACCTACCGAGGAAGGTAGGTAAGTAAGTGATCAACATTAAAATAATTTACCGTTTTAATAATAAATTTAGCCTAAAAGATTACCTCAGGCAATATTTTAGCGACCTGTCGAATTCTGGGTCAATGGGCGACTGCGAATTTTGATGAGCAAAAAACTTATGGGAATTATCATCTCTATTTATTTCAACTCACAACCAACTTCTTTTTTTTTATTCATATAAACCAGTGCTTGACTGCGATCCCACCTGATGGTAAGCAGTGATGCAATCATTGATGGTGAGAGCCTATTCACTCTAGCCTTGAAGACACCTAAATTATAGTTGGACGGCAAGACCGCAAGCAAATTTTCCAGTCCTTCGATGTATGCGGTATAAGGCCGGCCGCACACGATCGGTTTCCTGGTTAGGTTTCCTGATCAGGAAATCTGATTCGAAAACCTAAATGCTCTGTTTACATACAAAATGTTATTTTTTCCGTCAGGAAAAATTAAGAACGTGCGCCTTATTGAACATTTTGTATGTAAACAGAGCATTTAGGTTTCCGAATCCGATTTCCTGATCAGGAAACCTAAATAGAAAACCGAACGTATGCGGCCGGCCTAAACGACGAAGCGAAACGTTTAGTCCGGAGCGTTGAAGTCTTAACAACGTAAGGGTGGATACTTGCCGTACGTCGGGTTGTCCGATGGTAGAAAGGAGATGGCGGAATCAAGTCATACAATTCCCGCGCACACTCTCCAAAATACAACCTGTATAATAGTAAAATACCGAAAGGCTGACTACCCTGCCCCTGTGCTCGAGAACTGATCAAAAACCTTGAGAAAACCAGCTTTAGCGGCGCCACAAGTTATCATGAAAAATACAAATAAGGCCATCCTACTTACACTCTGTTTCTTTTGTTAACACGGGACTTCATCAAAAATGACTACGCACTAGGTGGACCGAGAATGTGTGTCAGACTTACTGTCTAAAACCTACTTGTGATCTTTCAGTGGGTATTTGCGTTCCAGGGCCATAGTAGATATTTCGAACAGTCCTGCAGGCCTGGCAGGTATCAGACCCCGTCAATTTTACTGACTTCTCTTTCAGAGAAGCGTAGAACACAACGCGACGTTTGATTTGGGCCTGGTCCTATTCGGACGGTGAGCTAACCATTGCTAGCCGTCCGCAAGCTCGTATACACTCGATTTCTGGAGTAAGTCGAGTGATGCGTTCTAGAAAAGCAGCTGAATTGTATCACCCTATAAATAAAGGCATAGTTTACCAACGAAGTTTAGCAAAATCATACTAGATGAGATGAGAGAATCATACATGTTGTCCGCATCTGGGCTCCGTGAATTTCTCATCGTAAGACTCAAACACAGACAGTGAAAGCTTAGCCATACCTCTTGAAACCCACAAGAATTGAATAGTATTCGTCATCGAGCCCACACGGCTTTAACCGCCTTCCAATCTTGATCCCTCCAGCTAAACTGATGCACATGTAATATTACGTAAACGAAGGAAGAAAACAGAATAATCTGTAAAACTATAGAATTCAATACAAAAGCCGATAGCTGTATCTATATGTTACTCTAAAAACTTATACACGGAATATAAGTATACCATCACTAAACGGCGGCTACTGGGACTATGGGTTGTCCGAAAGGCAACCCCGGGGTCCTAGAACGCAAAGCGAAGAAGGAACATAGGAGTGCGTTTTAGTCAGTACAAGTCTGACACACCCTCTCGCTCTGCCCAAAAGTGCGAGAAGTAATTGGACGATTTCCTACTTAAAACAAAAAAAGAAACACTAAATGGCGAAATGTGTCTTTGCCCATAATAACATCTCATGTAATCATCTCTCTTACTGACCACATTTTACGCTAATAAATGACATTATTATTTATTACTAACAAATAATTAATCTCCCATCTATAAAATGTTATTTATTTTTATAATAATAAAAAATGACAGCCTATGTAAGTGACCTAGAAATTAAACATCTGTACATCGATCACTTAAATCTGTACTACAGATTCTCACAAAATCAGCTGACTAAAAGAGTTTTTATGTTTACGGATTTTTTAAAACTTCGCGCGTATTGATATGATACTCATAATACAATGAGTGATTTGGGAAACACTCCCATATTTTCAAGGTACGTTGGCATTGCAATTTCTGTCAAAAACACCTCAAAACCAACATTTTATTAATGCAAAAAATTTCTGAAAATACCGAAATTGGCACTCATTCATATCATTACACTTCAGACTGTAACCAAAAACACAATAAAAAACAATCTGAATTTCTCCTTGACATTGTTCTAAATACAGATCACGCGGAGGACATGTGCCCGAAAATGAAACGAACCATTAATTTAAGGAGATAGCACCAATAAATGCAAATTGTCTTCTCAATGACGCTGATTCATTACCGACGTGTCGCAATACACTGTGGGCCAAACATATTGATACCACGGATACTATGCTTTGATTGTAATCAATTAACTCCGACGAAGCCATTGTGTGGATGCGTGTAGGATGGACTTGGAAACTACCAAACCGTTAGTATTAAAAATGATGTGGGTATTTCTAATTAAAGATAGACCGTAGTTTTGTTGTTAGTGTCAGAGGCCAGTAAGACGTGTTGATAAGAGATTAGAATTCAGGGATAATGTCGGGTGGTCGTCGTCGGTTGTATTTTTAACTAAGTTTTTACGCATTCTTGGTCTTGTTGTTTTGGGCGCAGTGTAGAATTTTGAGAGATACTAACTTCAGTATCTAGGTCGAGGAGAGGGAGCAGGATCGTTCGATAGAGTCACTGCGGCCCTGGAACGCGAACCTGTGTACAAACAGGTAGGTTTTAGTCAGTAAAAGTCTTCTCTCTCGCTTTCCAGAGTGGGAGAAGTTATTTGATTATCCCATCCCAAAAAAAGGGCGGAGAAAGGGTTTTAAAGCAACCAAATATCCGGATATGTGACCACTCAATGACATCGGTTTGTCCTCTAATACTTTGAACCTTTTGAAACTTATAAGAACCAAACTGAAGCTTTGCCTCCGAAGAAACAGGCATAATGCTTCCATATTGTTATATACACAAGGAATCGAATCGAAAACAAAAATAATCGCTTCGCATCTCAATAATCCCTACGCCTCGCCAAGTTTCACCCAACATTATTGTTAGGTCTACAACCAGTATAACCAGTTGCGATTGTATTTTAAGTATCAAATGAAACAAGAGTGAAGTCCCTCGCTCCTCCGTTAGCTTTTATAATCGTTGATATGTGATATTATCCAATCCTACGGTTCCACCTTTTTATTGTGACCTTTTTTTTGGTTTGGTCCCAAAATAACAACGGACAGTAGCCCTAATCGAAGAAGATATTTGGTTCGGTTCATCAATTCGTCAGGTCTTGTAAATTACTCAATGAACTCATATTTTAGGTCGTTTTGTCAGTTTTTTGTATTTTAATAAGCTAGTACCGGGATCGTATGTAGGTTTTGGTCTGTTTGAACGTATGAACAAACAAACACCTGTACCATGACGTTTAAAGTAAGATTTTTTCATTCTTATTTCCAGTGTGGGTAAGAGATGGCGCTAGACAACCTGTATAGCTCTGTCTTTTACCCACACTAAAATAAGAATGAAACAATCTTTGAACGTCATGTTAACCCCGATAGTCATGGACAGCGATATCTATCAGACAACCTTTGGAGGGCTTGAAAGAACTCTAAATATGAAGAGCTAGTCAGTGGTGTAATTATGTAATTTTTTTTTTCAAAATTTTGGTAGAATTGAAGGGATCAAAAGTCACAAATATGAAACTTCTGTGTCACACTAATATTGTAAAGGTGAAAAATTGTATGTACCTATAGCCTGTTTGTTAATCCTTCACACTCAAACGCCTGAACTGATTTTTATGAAATTTACCTGGAATAGTATTTACATGGGTTGAGTAGTGGTGGCCGAGTGGTAACGGCCCCGATTTACGAGTTGTAGGTCGCGGGTTTAAACCTAGCCAGGCGCATTATTTTGTGTAATTTATTTCACCACCACTGCTGTCAAAACGGTAAAGGAAAACATCGTGAGGAAACCAGCATGTCCTAGAACCAAAAATTCGAAGACGTGTGACATTCACCAACCTGCACTGGGCCCGCGTGGTGGATTACGGCCCATTTCCTCTACAAGAGAGGAGGCCTGAGTCCCAGCAGTGGGAACATTTAAAGGCTGCTTATGCTATGCTTATCATGGGTACCGGGAACATGTTTCTTTAGGATAATTTTCTACTTTCATGATGGCGCAGCCGTTGGTAGAGTGAGTTGGTAATTTTCTATAGTACACACATAATATATTATTGCACATGTAACAAGTGAAAATATGCTTGAATTTAAAGACGATGTGACAGTAATGTAGTAAGTTCTGGTAGTAAAAGCTAAAGCTGGGTTACCTTTTACTACCAGAACTTTGTTTGGTTGGTCACAGTTAAGTAATTACGAAATGTAATCACGTCAGTTTTGTGCATACTTCTGTGGAAAGTCTTAACACACCTGTGCTTTATAGTTAGTGGATGACTCGTTGCTTTGTTGTTTATTGTTTTGTATGGAAAGGCATGACTCAAGTGAAATGACAACAACGGATAGGGGTTCCTTAGAAACTTTAAGGATCCCCGAAACATTTTCATTTACACATTTAAAGTCGAAAGCTTTTATTTCACATAGGCCTGGGCAGTTATAAAAAGTCAGAAGCTAGTGCACGGTTCGAAATTGGTCGTTTCCTATGGAGAAGAACCGGCAAGCAACTTCATGGTTAACCTTAAAAAAACAAAAAAGGTTTTTTACAATATTTCCATATTTCCGTAGAACGGTCATTATTGTACTAAAAAATACAATAAAATAATTATAATAAAAAGTGAGTCGTAATAGGAAGTAACCTAAGAATTTGCGGAGTCTAGTGTTCTCACTCTCACATTCAAATTTTAAAACAAAGAGAATAATAAAAAAAGCAAGAAAAATAAATAACTAACGAATTTATGGTGGTTGGGGTTTAATAATATAAAAAATATTGCAAATGCAATGTGTAAGAAAAAAAAAGAAAAAAATAAAGGTATATTACACAAAATTGCTTCAATCTTTAAAAGTAAACGATCAATTTTTGCACCAATATTCATGTCAATCACGTAAATATTGTGAATCGCGATAGACTGTTTCGTGGACCCAAAAAAACGGACGAGGAAAATGTTTTTTTTTTTAAATTACTTACTATCATCATCATCATTTCTGCCGAAAGACGTCCAGTGTTGGACATAGGCCTCCCCCAAGCGACGCTACAACGACCGATACTGTGCGTCTCGCATCCACCGCACTCGGACTGTCACCAGGTCGTCGGTCCACCTTGTGGGAGGCCTTCTAACGCTACGTTTTCCGGTGCGCGGTCGCCACTCTAGAACCTTTCGGCCCCATCGACCATCCGTTCTATGAACAATGTGCCCTGCCCACTGCCACTTTAGTTTCGCGATTCTTCGGGCTATGTCGGCGACCTTGGTTCAAAATTAGTACTAATAAATTAGTTACTATACAAAAAAAAAAAAACATTTTATTAACTTGAACTATACTATACTACTACAAAGCAATGAGATCTCGATTTCCTTCAACGTCTTTCGGTGTAGTACTTTGTCTAGCCAATTCTAGAGAAAGTTACCCAAGGCGTCGTAAAACTAGTACTTTTCTATTTAAACTATCCTGTAGCAAAATTATTATTGCTTAGATGTAAAGGATAAACCCATCATCCACCTGTTTGTTCTACGCTGATAACATCCTAGTGCGAAAATCAGGTTTTGTTTATGGGTTGTAGAGGTCATAGAGGCCACTGCGTAAAACCAGAAATTCCATAACTTTATCTGATGATGGAACTGGCTGTAACGTCTGCTAATGATCTCGAAACCCGTTAAAACAAAGTATT
Source organism: Mythimna vitellina (assembly GCA_949316375.1). Lineage (NCBI taxonomy): Eukaryota > Metazoa > Arthropoda > Insecta > Lepidoptera > Noctuidae > Mythimna > Mythimna vitellina. Next base: position 12,011,825 of record OX438706.1, on the reverse strand, counting down.
GTTTAATGTTTTAAGTAGAAGGGAATATTATTAAAATATACTGTTAGGTATAAACCATCAATTACTTGGTTAAACAAACCTAACCCCTGATATCTCACGGAGGAAGTGTGTCCCGCTTGGGCTGAGCAACGCCGTGTTCTCGTGGGGGCGATCGGCGGCGGCGTTCTCTCGCGCCGCGCCTTGGTACAGGCCATGGTCCGGAGCTAGGAGGAGTGGCAGGTGGTCGCCTCCTGCAAATCAGTAATGCTAGCAAAGGAGGTGGCAGATCGGCAACGGTCCTCACGCCCCAACCGCTGCCGAGATTCTGATCCCGATTTCCGGCCACCATACTGTTCCACGCGCGCTTCAAAGAGATGTCAGCAACTGTAGGGAACTAGCAGGATCGAAGCCTACTGGGGCCACGGGTAGTGTGAAAGTGAAACCCGGGACCTGGGACGAAGGCAAAGAAGGAACAGGAGTGGGTTTTTAGTCAGTGAAAGTCTGACACTATCTCGTGCTCCGCCCAAGAACGGGATATGTCATAAGATGATTTTCCCACCTAAATTTCTGCTCTCTACCCCTGATTTCTAATTTAAGTATTTAAAGTTGAATATTTTTTAAACTTTATTAACCTGAAACTGTCACAATTTGACATTTCAGTTGAGTTTGACAACACACTTTGATAGGTGTTAATGGAAAATACTCAATTCAGAAACCCGCCTTAAGACAGTTAAATTTTAATTGAGTTTCTAAATTATTCTAGTTTATTGCATCCGTACAGACAGACAGCTGCAGTCGGGGATCTGTTTTATAATATGTAACGATCTAGTCTGTACAATGTACGGTCCCACTGCTGGGAAAAGGTTTCTCTCCATACTCTCTAGGCCATTTCTTGCTAATTCCTGAGGAAGACACCTGAGTCGTTCTGCCATCTTCGTGGTCTGTCGAGACCCCATCCTGTGATTTCAGGGCATACATTTTCTACTTTACGAACATGAGTAATAAATTTTAAAAAACTATCTTTAGACATCAACATTTTATTTGGTTTGGGTATATAATAACAATTAGTCGCTTCCGCTTGTGACGTAAGACATTTTAAGTTACTACTTAAAATGATAGAACCTTAGAAGAACCCTTTTATTTGAGCGAATTGTTCTTCGTTCACATTTTGTTGGTAGGTACTGCATGGCTCGTAATGACCACAGCCACGGGTCGCCCCATGTGTTTTCAAGCATGACAAATTGACCATATTATAGACAATTTATCTTATTTTCTGAAACAAAAAGATCTTTTTGTGAATGAAGAACAATAAGACATTTACAACCATGTGAAATACAACTCTAACACGAATTTATTGGCTTCTCCGTATTAACTTACAAAGTCAATTTATTTTAAACCGATTCAATTACAAAGGCTTCAAAAAAGGTCCGTTTTAAAATCGTGCTATAACTAATTTCCGCCAACAAACACCAGTTAAGGCTGTATAAGTATGGTCCTTTGACTTACATAATTATATTTTTTTATTGCCTGTGCGTGGCGCGCGTGATTTCCACTCTCAAGTACTGATATGGTGGGTAGTGATGGAACGTGCTTTTATTTTTAGTTGAGTACTTCATTAAAACGTCAAGCTGGGCTAAAGCACCCGTTCTGATTATACCAGACGAGTTTTATACAGGATACGAACAAAGGAGTGTTCAGGCTGCGTATTGAACTCAAGCAATTACGTAGTTCTGTTCTAGTATATCATATGTCTTATTGGTTTTAGGATTATCGAAAACACACATAAAACTCAAATATTTTTCTTACTACTTTAAACATTCCTAATGACTGAGAAAACACGGTCTCTCTATATTATTATAAGCTCCTAAGCAGTTATTCTGAACAGGAAAGAGCTTATTTAATTTCCAACCCAATGAGTTGGTTTCTAAACGCAAGAACCAATAAATCCTGCTTATGTCAAGTCGCGGCTAAGCCTCGCCCATCACTAGCGGGTTCAACGGTTGGCGCGTACCTATTCTGAGAAACAGTAGCTTTCTTGTTTGCGCTGGCAACACAACGTTACCCTCAGAGGAGCCATTGTTCCTTCGAACGCGCTCTAACACTTATGTTTAAAGTTATGTTCGTAACTTCGTACTACGGCCACTGCTAACATGCGGCTTAGCACGTAGCACATACTCTAAAGATTTCTTTATCTATTGTTTAAACACTTAACACAATATCGATATTAAAATCGTAGGTAATCGATAATACTTGTGCTTCATAAAAATTGTGTAGGAGGCGAGATAATTGTGAAATCTGATATGTTTTACGCAAGTTCAGATAAGATTCTGTATGCATACTGCGGTGTGTGATGATGATATTGAATTGAGTCTATAGAACTGAGAAATGACGTAAGAACAAGAATAGGTCTGTCGCTACTTAGATGCTGTAGATACAGGATGTAGTCTGTGATAAACACTACTCTATGTTATAATATTAATTTAAGTACTTATCTAAATAGGTTTTCAGTTCGTGCATCATCAGTTAGATAATTTCATAGGAATATGGGGGGTTCTTTTTTATGCAATGGCAAGGATATATATTATTTTTGTAATCGTAGCCGCATTCACAAATATCACTTCACATACACAAGACACCCAAACCCAGAACAATTATTATTTATAGGCCATACAAATATTTGATCCGCGCGGGAATTGGACCCGCGAAATGTACCATAGCAGCTTATTGTTCAACCACTGTGCCGTAAACGGGTAACCGGCCGTCATACATATATTATGTTGTATTATGCCGTAGAGCAGTGGTGGCCGAGTGGTAACGGCCCCGACTTACGAGTTGTAGGTCGTGGGTTCAAACCCAGCCAGGTGCATTACTTTGTGTAATTTATTTCATCACCACTACTCTTAAAACGGTGAAGGAAAACATCGTGAGGAAAGCGGCATGTCCTAGAACCAACAATTCGAAGACATGTGACACCAACCAGCACTGGGCCCGCGTGGTGGATTACGGCCCATTCTCTCTCCTACAAAGGAGGCCTGAGTCCCAGCAATGGGAACATTATAAGGTCGACTATGCTATGCTATTGTAAAATCTGGATTTTTTGACTGGCCACATTTTATGTGAAGGTTAAGACTGGAAGGCGATGTAAAAATAATTATTACAAGCTTTTAGTTAGTTTCACCTGTCACAATGTTTGTTTGTCTGTAATCAAATCACTGAGGTGACATTTTGCATGCATGTTTAGATCAGATGACAATGCAAAATTATTATGACATGGAGCTGATCTGATGATGAAACTGGAAGGTGGCCATAGTGAACTCAAATAACCCATCGTGTTTGTTCTTTTTGGAATGATCTTGATGAGTATTAATTACCGCGCTATAAAAACTTGCTATTAAAAAATGATTTTCATTGAAAACTTGTTTTCTACATCAACCTGTTTCAGATTATTTTTATTATATATATATACTAGCGACCCGCCCCGGCTTCGCACGGGTGCAATGCTGATTACTTGATAGTATAAAACAAAGTCGCGTTCCGTTGTTTATCGCATAGCATTTTATTTCAAATAAACCATTTACAGGCACTTTTGAAATGTCAAGAAGTCAGTCAGTCAAAAAAATTTTTTTTACAAAAAACAATAACCGACTTCACTATAAAAACACTAAAAGGATCAAAATAACATAATTTCGGAAGTCGGTGTTTCTCGGTATTGTTTGTTTCTTATTTAACACCAACTTGTTTTTTATTTCACACTTTTTAGTTGCGATACATTATAACCAGAGCGCCTATTTCTCATGACAATTCGAATTAACCCAAACACTGCTAGGTTTCATTGTTTTATTATGAAGTTCCTGTATCTGCATTCCACCTACCGGCTCCATCATCAAAACAGTTCAATAGTACCTTATAGCCAAAGTGCATTTCATGACAATTCTAATAAGTTACATTGATTAATTACGGAGTTCCAGTGCCTACCTTTCGGCTCCATCATCATCAGTTCACTTCGATGATACCATTTTCAACATAACTATTCAGAACCATTTCTTTATTTGTATTGTCACAGTCGCTTAACTATCTTCATTGTGATATCTATGTGAGTATGAAGTTCCGTTGGCTATTTCTGGTATTCTTCATCAGTTCCACTCCATCAAATGTTAGTTTTTGACTGAAAATTCTAAGTTTTCCCGTTGCGTTAAGGTTGTTATATTTGAGGAGTTTCCTCGATTCCTCATGGATCACATCATCAGAACTGGATTTATAAAAATGGTCCAATCGGAAAGCGTATCCTCTAAGACAAAATAAAAAAAAGTTTTGCAAATCGGTCCGTAAACGATGGAGTTTTGAGGTAACACACATAAAAAAAAAAAATCGTACAACCGAATTGATAACCTCCTCCTTTTTTTGAAGTCTGTTAAAAATGATGCTGACTGCACATTCTAAAGCGTAGATCTCTATGGAGAAGTGTTCCATGGACACACATCTTCTCCGGTACCACATCCAGTGAGTATTGTGCACTCTATTATGAAAGTTTTTAGTGATTTTACCAGCAAACGCGTGCCACTGCAAAGTTTAGATGGATTCAGGTTTTTTAATAAAATAACAGGACAACCTACTTTCAGCATCATTTTATGAGAAGGGAGTCCAGACGGGTTCAAAGAATTAAGAAATCCTGTAGGAAAAACATTTTACAAAAAAAAAAAACTGACATCACTACAAAAAGTGGGCAAGTGCGAGCCCGACTCGCGCATTGAGGGTTCCGTACAAACTTAGGTACCTATGAAAACAGTTCAATTCCAAAATTGAGTTACGAAGATTTTTCTGATTCACAAAAAAAAAAATTTTTTCTGTGACGTAACTATAAATTTACAGTTTTCAATTTTTTTTCCTATACTTGTGCTATAAGACCTTGCTTCATGCCAAATTTCAGAATTCTAGGTCAACGGGAAGTACGCTGTGAATTTTTATTCCCTTGAGAGTGTCGAAATATACGTTTTTTGCAAGATAAACGTCTGTATCTTTTTTTTGTTAACTCAGAAGTTTGATTTTTTCACAGCTTCAAGGGACCGCAGACCTGAGCAGTTTTAATTTCAACTCGATACCTTCACGCGTTTCCGAGACAAAAAGGCAGACTAACAACAAAGTGATCCTATAAGGGTTCCGTTTTTCCTTTTTAGGTACGGTACCCTAAAAACAAAACACTAAAACGATCAAAACAATTTTAATTTTGGAAGTCAGTGTTTCTGGTATTGTTTGCTTGTTAATTAACACCGACTTCCGAAATTAATTTGAAAATTATTTCACACTTTATAGTTGAGACACATTTATAGCCAGAGTACCTATTTCTCATGACAATTCGAATTAATCCAAACACTGCTAGGATACATTATTTTATTATGAAGTCCCCATCCATCTCCCGGCTCCATCATCAGGTCAGTTCGATAGTACCTTATAAGCAAAGTGCATCTGATAACAATTCTAATAAGCCCAAACACGGCTAGGTTACATTGATTATTTACGGAGTTCCAGTGCCTATCTTCCAGCTCCATCATCATCATCAGTTCACTTCGATGGTACCATTTTCAACATAAATATTTAGAACCATTTATTTATTTGTATCGTCATAGTCGCTTAACGATCTTCATTGTGATATCTATGTGAATATGAAGTTCCGTTGGCTATATCTGGTCTTCTTCATCAGTTCCACTCCATAAAATGTTACTTTTTGACTGTAATTGCTTAAGTTCTCCATGAAAATACTAAAATCACTATATGGTTGCGTATAATATTTGAGGAGTTCCCTCGATTCCTCATGGATTTCATCATCAGATTTTTTTTTAAAAGTCGGTTAAAAATGAACAGCTTCCAAATCGAGAACGGTATCGTGCGAGTACGATATTTGCATCGGCGCATCAATCTTTCAAAGAATCAAGTTATTTACCGAAACCGCTATGTCCCCGTATTTTAAATCTGTAATAGCTTAGAAAATATTCATTTAAATTACACGTTGTAACGGGCTATATTGATCTTTATTAAATGCAAAATGTATTTAAGGTACTTAATTGGATAAAGATTAATGCTGTATTGCTTAAAATCGTTTCGTAAATAAACCATTATTTCTCGTAAAAATGAAAAGGATAAAAAATGGTTATTGTGGGTTACACCTAAAAGATAGACATATACCATCGCGGACTTTTTTGTAGACCTTTTTAAGGTGTACAATACTGTAGTACATTATTTTGATCTATCTCTTAGGGTTCAGCCAGCGTTTGCAATGTAAGCGCAAAAAAATGTGTTTATTTACGACATCACCTTAGAAACCTCTAAAATCATCAGTGTTTCTCTACTATATTGTGCATGTATTATGCATATAAACCTTCCTCTTGAATCATTCTATCTATTAAAGAAAACCGCATCAAAATCCGTTGCGTAGTTTTAAAGATTAAAGTATACATAGGGACAGACAGACACGAAAAGCGACTTTATTTTATACTATGTAGTGATATATATATTATATTCCCTGTCTGCTATGCCGGAGGTCGTGGGTTCGATTCCCACCCAGGACAAATGTTTGTGTGATGAGCACGATCATTTGTTCTGTGTCTGGGTGTAATTTATCTATATATGTATATATTTAGAAATATATAAGTATGTTTATCAGTTGTCTAGTACCCATAACACAAGCTCTGCTTAGCTTGGGACTAGACGGTGTTGTGTGATGGTTGTGGAATATTATAATATTATATTATTATATTATATTATATTATATTATATTATTATTCAACGACGTTATCATAACTTTCCCTAACAGTAGGTACCTACGTAACTTATTTAGATAAGACTCGTTGTCTTATCTGTTAAGGAGTTTTACGCTTACTATATAAATAAACTTAACACTCAACGTATCGATCTAGGTCGATTTCGGTACACATTTTTTATCAAAATTAATCTTTTATAAACGTTTTAAAATTTATTAATATTGACTGAGTCAACACGTTACACTTGATAACTGGAGTTCATAAAAACAGGTGCGACGCATAAATGAAATATTTAAAAAAAAAACTGGCGAAGTGCGAGTCGGACTCGTAGACGAAGGGTTCCGTACTACAATATAACCTTTCTTGAATTGGAACCCCCTTTTGATTTTTAACTTTATTGTTGTAGTTGCAATAGAAATACACATTCTATAAAAATTTTAACTCTCTACCTTTTACGGTTTATGAGATACAGCCCGCTGAAGGCCGGACAGATTGATAGACGGACGGACGGACAGCAAAGGCATAATAGGGTCTTGTTGACAATCCCTAAAAGGAAAGAGGTAATGACTAATCTATTTGGTTTAAACGAAAGTTCAAAGATTAATCGGGAATTATAGTACTTAAATCAATGGGTTCCCAATACGAAACCATCTCTACATTTTCTACTAGTATTAATAACCTATTGAAACCGAAATTAATAAGCTAAAATGCGACACTGGTCATTAAATGTGTTTTTTTTTTCTCAGCTTAGTGTCCCCTACGGCTGGGCCTTTGTCCAGCCATGGGGGACAATTTTCTCCTTCCAAACCTCTCTGAGGCCCTCCCACGAGCTCTTAACGCGATTTATTTTACGACCTAAACTGAACTGTTAAAGACATGGAGCTATTTGGGGTGTATAGCTCCATCCCTCTTTCTCGCTCGCACGACTGATATTTTAACACGTCATGATGAGGCCTGTGTTTTGCGCGGTCTCTGGCCAAACTTGATTAAATCAAATCAAATCAAATCATCTTTATTGTGGACTATAGGTATACATCATAAATACAGGTCTTAAATAATTAAAATAAGTTCACATTAGTCGTCCTATTCTTATATTCGCAGCGCTATAAACCCCATAACAACTGAATAGCACGACTGATCGCCACGACATCCTTCCTCAGGCAGAGGATATATAGTCATTGATCTTTGCCCATCTCTCCGGGTGCATTCGTGCGACATGGCCAACCCACTTCCACTTCAGTTTAGGTGTTATTTTCTTCAACATCTGCTACAAATATAAAAATAAATTGATCATCTCATTTTATCAATTTATTGGCACGGTTAAAGCATAAGCATAATCAGCCTTTTAATGTTCCCTCCTCTCTAGGAGAGGGAATGGGCCGTAATCCACCACGCGGGCCCAGTGCCGGTTGGTGAATGTCACATGTCTTCGAGTTTTTGGTTCTAGGACACGCCGGTTTCCTCACGATGTTTTCCTTCACCGTTTTGAGAGCAGTGGTGATGAATGAAATAAATTACACAAAGTAATGCGCATGGTTAGGTTTGAACCCGCGAACTACAACTCGTAAGTCGGGGCCGTTATCACTCGGTCACCACTGCTGTTGGCACGGTTAGCGCAGTGGTTTAGCGATTGGCTGCTGTGCTGCGTGTCGCGGGCTCGATTCTCGCACGGTACAAATACGTAGTTGTTCCGGGTACGTGTGTCTTGTGCATGTGTGTTTCCATGTTTGTAAACGCACCTACGATACAAGAGTAATTCCTAGTGTGGAGCAAAGTTTTTTTATTAAAGAAAATAAATATCTTATTAGGTACTTCTAAATTAGGTTTTAGTGCCACTTCCTACTGTGATTAATCGTACATGTTAGGAAGTTAGTTACCCTAGTTTTTTTTTGCTTTTTACAATGCATGCGTTTACGATAGGACCCAGACATTTTTGTGACGAATAAGGTAAGCACGCTAACAAGGTAAAGAATGATTACACGGAACTTAAAATCAGACTTAGATCTACTGTCCAAGGACGTGTAGCTTCATAGACGCGTATCCGTCATTATACGCTTGGTGTACGCCTGCGTGAAGCTTACATACGTAACCCGCGAAATTCAAATTGTCTTAAGTTTTTTGCATTTTGCAGGAACTGTGACCTACAAAAACTTTTAAAAAATTGCATTCAATTAAAATAAAATAAAATAACAAAATAAAATATCATAATTCTGTAAATCCCGCGGAATCCGCGAGATTGCTGTCTTCAATCCCGCAGGCCTGTGGGATCGCAATGTTTCCCTTCATGGAACTCTGTCATCGTCGTACCATCGTGTAGTTGACGCTTTGTCGACACAGTTTCATAGTTTTGTCAAGTACGTAAGCTTCACGCAGGCGTACACCAAACAAACATAATGACGAATACGCGTCTATGAAGCTACGCGTCCGTGGACAGACAGACTATAGATTTCCGCAGTTGTTAGAAATTCGTGAAACACTAGAAAGCTCGTACTTAAATATAAACAGTACTACTTAAAACATGATTATTACTACCCGTCCAGTTTAAATATGTCCGTATCTAGTATATTATTGCGGTTGCTTTGTTATTTCATTGTTTGTAAGGCTATAAACATGAAGCACTCTTGATTAGATACGACAAAGAGGACTTGTATTGTATACGGAATTTTGATGAATGTTGCAATTGTATGACCGGTTTTGTTACGATAATATGAGTATAATAATTAATGTTTATATTGTAGTGCACTACTTTTGTCGCAGATTGGAAAGAAATGGTGGAAGCGTTACAGGATCTTCTAGTACAAGAGCTTGGGCAACCGGGATAAAAAATGATATGCACTATTTTGAGGATATGGGCTTCCCGTGTGCTAAACGTCATCTGAATCCTTTTTGCCGTTTGAGCTTGAAGAAGTAACAAACATACTCAGAATCTTTCGCCTGTATAATATTAGTTTGATATATATGTTGCAGTCAAAACTCTTAACAGTCAAAAGTACTATTGACTAGCAAAATCAGTCAAAAGTACTTTTGACTGAACAGGTTGGTCAAAAGTGGTTTTGACTGAAAATTATTGGTTATTAGTACTTTTGACTGCAAATTTGCGGTTAAAAGTACTTTTGACTGACACTCTTCGTCAAAATTAGTTTTAAATGCAATAAAGCATCAGTCAAAAGCATCAAATTTCGCGTCTTCCACATCCATTGCAAACTTTTTAAATTTTTCTTTAGTCATCACATTGAAATGATTATCTTTCATATCTTCTATCGCTAAAATTCTTTGCAAAAAGCGTTCTTTCTTTTCGTAGTTACTCATTTTTGTTCTAATATCAGCACGTTCTCCACTAATAATGAGTAATATAAAAGTCTATATGTGCGTTTGTCGTTATTTTTACGAACAACCTTAACTTTTTAAGAGTTTTGACTGATACGACCTTAGCCAAAAGTACTTTTAACCAGCTCCATTGGGCAAAAGTGCTTATATCTATTATTTTAGTCAAAAGTATTATTGACTAAAGCATACCGTCAAAAGTACTTTTGACTGATTTTGCTAGTCAATAGTACTATGACTGGTTAAGAGTTTTGACTGCAACATATGTCATACAACGAATTTTGCATAAACTTCTACATTTTAATTTTACCTATCAGCTATATTGCAGCAACCGTTACAATGAAACCTGACGCTGCATAGTGCATACGTGACCGACTGAGTGTTCCCTTCTTCCAACAAATCGGTTATGTTCTCTTATAATGCTTCTCATCTTTCCGTTTAGTATCAACACCTTATAACCTTGTATAAATCTTCCATAAGTCCCATTTACTCGTACATTTAAGTCTATGATTAGTCTATATTCCGTTTCAATAAAAATAATTGCGAACATCTGTTAGCCTAGGTACCTAATCAAGCTGATTGAGATCTAGTCTTGCCAAAACATTTGGCACTCAAATGCTAGCGTAGCTACACTATCGCGATATAGTATTTTAACTACTGTATTTATTTAGTTATAGAACTAATGTCAAATTGCTTTATCGCCAAATATTTGCGCATATACCGCCAATATTTGTAACAAACGCTTTACCGCTCCCAATGGCCGAATTAAGAAATACGGAAGCTGATATCAAAATAACCGCGTATCTAAGATATGAAATAAATGAGCCCTCGATATTTAGGTCGAAGCTGTTGAACCTCCTTGAGATACGACTCCTTAAACATTATGTTATCTATAACAGAGCAGTTTGATGTTTAAAAAGTTTTAGTAGATTGTCTGTGGGACTAATAAATCAATTAGGTGATTGCGCCCACGCGTCGTTTGGACAACTGACTTCATGTGTAGCTCTAGCTTTAACAATGTCATTCATTGTTGAGATTGCTATCGTTTTAATTGAAGATACAATCTTTATTATTCTTTTTAAATGGCGAAGACAACGACAGACAGCGATCCTGTCATGATTTCGTGCATAAAATTCAATTTTGGCAGAGTTTGCTTTCTAAACTTTGCTCAACTTCTTTCGCCAAGCAAACTGCGAAATATTGAATAGTTGTGATGGTATTTCACTCCATGTCATTACAACGCTTCTTTTTTATTGTCTACTTTTACTTTAGTGTCTAGATCGTTTCTATGAGCTACACACTTTCTATAATCTATGTCTTCAGGCTTGTTTTCGCTTGAAATGCTTTCGCTAAACATACTAAGCGAAACAAATGTTGCATTATGGAGTAATGCAAGTTGGATGTAGCAAAAAATGGTACAAAAGAAGTCTTTTGTAAGACTTTCAATATCATTTAAAAGAATATTGACAGCTATTCTACAATATGAGAAAGGCTATCAAATCGACGCGTGCCATGTTTTCTATTCCGTCTATTATACACTTCTTTGTTCGTTAATTCCCTGAAATTACACTGTACGGTCCAAAAAAACGGGAATTCTATTAACTTTTGATAGTATGCGGTTAAACATTACCTAGTTATCTCATATAACAAGATCAATTTGCCAACGCTGAGTCATGCTTCTATAATCAATTTTGCTATTACTAAAACTATTATTAATAATACTTTATGGGTAATAATAACTGGTCAAGAGTTATTTTCCGACAAACATTGCAGAATAATTACGAGTAATAAAACATCACTTGTGCTGAATATAAAATGGTCGTTACGCATATAAATGATTTATAGATAAGTTCTGATTGGTAGCAGGTGGGATGCTGTTTCGTTACTTAAAAAAAGGTGATTAAGTGATATTTAAATGGGATCAAGTAGATTCCTGAAGAAGTTATTATTACTTAAGTGCTCTAAGCAGGTGTTTATTATCAGATTCAGTTAGATTAATTCTTAAAAGGATTATATTTCTTCTCATCGTTCTGCAAAATATGTTGCAAAATGTAAAGTAATGAAGATGCGAAAAAAAAAGAAGAAAAAGAATAACTAGATTCTACAGAAACGCCGGTTATATTGAAAGAATATCCAGATTTTATAGAAAGGCCGGGTACAATGAAACATCGAGTAGTTTAAGAAGCACAGAATAAGGATATGGCAAAGAGGTACGTTTGAAGGTGCACAACTCTTTAATAGCCTTTGGTACATTTAAAAACCTGTAAAAAAAGATTTGTTTTGGAAAGTAATACATTAAATTAAAAACCCTTTTCTGACACAAATATATTTATATCACTGTAGATGTATCTTGTGTTAAGATCGTCTCTGCCAAATTTTGACAGGTCTTCAGGGAAAGTAGAGTAAATACTGAACTTCAAAGTTTAAATGCTTAATCCAGAAATTGGAGGTTAATGTAAATTAAGTTTAAATGAACCATGTTGTTTATGAATAAATAAATTCTTCAAACCTAGGTAGTTAGGAAGTTCCAACATGTATTCAAACCAGTCTTGACTACGGAGAACACAGATTCAGTTGAACACACATAAATAAATTAAACAAGATAAAACAAATAAGAATCGAATTGCTATTAACTGTAAAGATCCATACATAGAAGAACATTTGGGTACTAAAGTGCTAAGTGCACTTAGTACATATTGAGCTTACCGAGTTATTACTTACAAAAAATGTAGTTAAAATTGTTTGCTTTTAAAATGATTTTAATGAGCTAGCCAGCGGCTTCAACCACGTCAAATTTGAGATATCTCAAGGGATCATACTCAAGTATCTCATGTTCTATTCCAGAACATAGTCTTGTGTTAAGTATATACATTGTTTTTAGGGTTCAGTACCACAAAAGAAAAAATAGGAACCCTTATAGCATCACTTTGTTGTCCGGCTGTCTATCAAGACCCTTTATCTCGGGAACGCGTTAAGGTATTGCATAGCAAAGCATAGTCGGCCTTATAGTGTTCCCACTATTGGGACTCAGGCCTCCTCTCTAGGAGAGGAAGGTATTGAGTTGAAATTAAAACCTTACACTCAAGTGTGCGGTCTCTTGAAGCTGTGAAAAAAAATATTTCTAAATTAACAAAAAAAATAAAGAATCTCTAATTGTATTATTTTTATCTTGGTGTACAAATAAGTATAAATATATTATAATTAAAGTAGTCTACCATGATCATGGTCAATAATAAACATACAAACTATTGCCTAAACAATATAAGTGTTATATTAATTGGTGGGGGATTTAAGTATAAATATATAAATTAGTATAGTCAAGTTATTAGAAAATCAGTTAAATTTTTGTCACATTTCTTTTGTACTCGAAGAATTACTAATGTAACATGTTATTTTATCATGAAATATTCAAATTTTACATAAGTGTATGTTAGATATACTCATACTTAAATCCCCCACCAATTAGTGGTGACAGCGTTATGTATATAGTATGCAGTATTCATTACTGGACATTCTGCAATTTGGACGTTCTGCGAACTGGACATTCTGCGAATTCGACATTTTGCGTACTGGACATTCTGCGAACTGGACATTCTGCGAATTGGACATTTTTTGACCGCTGGATATTTCGCGAATTGGACGTTCTGCGCCTAAACGGTACCGTGTTATAGTTGTGGTAAGAGTGGGAGTCGCACCATTTTGACTAATGGTATCCATCTGCATCCGAATATACTGGAATCCGAACCCAAAACAGTAGGGAAAGCGCTCGGCAGATTGATTTTTATAAACCTACCTATCAAATTCTGTACGTCCAAAATTTTGCCGGAACACGTGGTCAGTCTGAAAAATTTTGAAGTATTGTCAATCGTTATCAGTGATGGAATGTCACTTTGTCGAGGTCCTCTTAGCGTAATGGTCTTAGCGTAACGTTTTCGGAACATTTAATGTGCATCACATAACACGCATTACACGTGTACAGGTAAGGACCGGAATTCCCGGCCATTTGTCTTTTCTGAAAGCTGCAACCCCTCTTAGGTCTTAAAATCAACAGTGTGGTTACTCTCCGATTACATCATCGCTTACCATCAGCCGTAGCCAAGTTACAACCGTCTCGTTTCGATTCTCTTTTCGTCGATCGAAAAGAGGAGGAAAGAGGCGTGGCCGAATCGAGGTGATCAAAGAAGGTGAAAAATGAAGGGAAAAGGTGAGATAATGGTCAAACGTGAGTCAATCTATAATAAAAAAAAATAAAAAATGGTAGTTGAGTGAGAAAAGGTAATCGACAGCACTGTTTATCAAGAAAATATATAATCGGGTCGATGGGGCAAAATGTTCTGGAGTGGCGATCGCGTACAGGAAGACGCAGCTTTGGAAGCTCTCTCACAAGGTGGACTGATGACCTGGTCTTCAGGGTCGCGAATCCTATATAGGCGAGATGCATAAGACCGGTCGTTGGGGTGACATTTGGAGGTAGCTTATATCCAGCGGTGGACCGTCTTTTAACTGAAATGGTTATGATGATGTAGTTGTTAATAGTGTAAACATGGAAAAGTCACTCTGTATCGTATCTCTAACGTTTGTATTACTGTCTCTATAGTCACGTCATGGTCATGGATGATTCGATCGTCGGTCGGTTGTATATTTGTATAAGTATGCATAGTTCAACATAGGTCACTGTTGTGCATTTGTCTAATTATGAATGTTACGATCTTTTCGTAACAAGAACAAGCCTTTCTGAGGTCTATCTACAGAAACGTTAATTTTTGACTAAGTAAAGAAGGAAACATTCTTTTAATTCATTAGCCTAGCCATTTATCAACTGTGTTAGGGTCGGCTTCCAGACAAACCATACATACATGGATTAAACTATCCGATCTCCACAACTCAGTAATTGGGTAACACGATACATAGGCGGCGATTTAAAAAAAAATTGAATATCAACATTTCATTCCTCTTGCAGAAAAAGAGGGAGTGTCAGACTTTTGCTGAATTAAAACCCACCTATTTTCCTTCAATGATCCTATGTGTGCCAGGACCACCGTAACTCTTTTGAACTATCACACATGATGGATGATAAATGGTCGAAACGAAAAGAACTTTAATGTTTGATTTCGTTACTATATGTAAGTCCTGGAAACTTGTCCAGTTAGAGACTGGCTAGGCATTGCGTGACTAAGTCCAACATTTAACTTATCAACTAAAACCCATCATGTGCGTAAGCCTAATGGAGCCAATGACACCCTATCTTCAGTGTTCACCCAGCCTTATTATGCCTAAGTGGGACGTTGAGCTTCACGAACTAAAACTAGATAGGGTCCTGACAGACAGATAGACAAATGGACATGAATTGACAGCGAGAATCGATAATGTGTTTGAAGACTACGTAGTGCTGGAAACCAGTTTAGAGCTTCTAATTCTAACATAACGGATTGGCATCGCCGTACAGCCAATTAAGTTAATTGATTTTAATGCGATTTCAATAGTTTTGAATGATTACTGGAAGACAAGATATAAAATACGTAGGTATTTGATGAATTTTTGTCTATTTTAGTTTAGTAGTTGTATGGCATCCTTTTAGTAAGTGGTATTCAAGTTTATTGCAAATATTTGCTAGATATATGGATTTCGGATGTCGAGACTATTTAATGTTTGGCCACGACATCATATAATCTATTTGCTAATGAATGGTACACCGTTCTGTTTTACTGCCGTTAACTTAGTGGAAAATGGACTCCGTTTTATGTAAAATAATAATTACCTTTTTATCGATGGATATTAATAAAATTGTTCAGGCAAGGGCTATAGTCTTAACATAGTTTCTGGTAACCAGTCCACTTAAGACTCTAAAAACCATAGCCCTATTATATTAATTTTTTATATGTCACAATAGTTTCCCACCAATCGGGGGTTGTCCTTGGGGGCACTAGCATAGCGCGTACAGGGATAATCGTCGGTTGGTATCACGTCCCATTAAAATTATCTAAAAGGTCTCTGCGAGTTGGCTTTGGCCCCTCGTATGCCTTTCAAAGGCCCAGGACCTCAAGGTCCTGAGATATATAAATGCATAATAATAAACATTTTTATTTGCAAACAAGTGTCACTAATTACATAAATGCTCTGCCTCCTGAACTATGTAGTGAACCTGTATCTCAGGAGACAGTTCCTTCCCTATACATATTACCATTTGTTTACAAACAAACAATGCCAATTAGTATATTAAGAATTAAAAAAAAAAAAAGTTATAAAATAAGACACGTATGTAAAATAAAAAAAAAATTGATCGTGATACAGATTACAAAAAAAAATAAATAAAGATAGTAATATAACAATAACTTTAATAAAATGATTACTCAAGTGGGCGTGTAGTGTTATTCATGATGGTGTGTTTTTTATAAGTTCTTAAGAATTGTGTTTGTGTGTGTGTAGATGTCTTCAAAGTACAGTCCTTTTATTTGTTTGGGTTACTGGTGACCCGATGTTCTAGAACCAAAAATTCGAAGACATGTGACATCCACCAACCCGCACTGGGCCAGCGTGGTGGATTGCGGCCCATTCCCTCACCTAGAGAGGAGGCTTGAGTCCCAACAGTGGGAACATTATAAGGCCGACTATGCTATGCTATGCTACTGGTGACTACTAAAAAACTCTTATTTTACAGAAATAAAAATGTGACAGCCATCGTAAAACGGTTTTTATTTATAAGACCGAAGAAATAACTTGTTCTTCATAAAATTGTCACAGTAAACACCACTTTGTCTTTAGCACTTGTAACAGTAACTCCTTATATGTTAAGGCCATTATGATTTTATTACATTTTTATGTCTGCTGCTGTATCTTCTAAATTCCAGTCAAGATATCATCATCTTCCTGCCCTTGTCCCATCTTATTTGGGGTCGGCGCAACACGTTTTTTTCTTCCATTCTATCCTGTCAACCGTCATACTATCACTAACTTCCTTTTCTTTCATATTACTGTTCACACAATCCATCCATCTTTTATTTGGCCTCCCTCTCCCTCTCCACCCATCCACATGTATACTCATGACTCTTTTAGTAACATGTGTTTTATCTCTCCTCTTTACATGACCATACCAAGACAAACGATTTCCTTTCAACTTTTCAGACACTGGCGCCAATTTCAAATTTCCTAGATGATGCTAGAAGTATATTTAAACGCAATCTTCCTTGTTCCAGGTTTACCAACATTATCAATAATGACGTGGACGGTATACAAAGTAGCTGCGCTAATACTGCTCAGTGCGCTCAGCAAGGGAGAACTGCCTGAAGATGACTTCAGGATAATAAATAGACAAGGTAAAAACAAATATCTCAGGTGTCTGGGTGTAATTTATTTATCTATAAAATGTATGTATTTAAAAATATCAAAGTATGTTTATCAGTTGTCTATACTCATAACACAAGCTCTGCTTAGCTTGGGACTAGATGGCGTTGTGTGATAGTAGTGTGAATATTATTATTATTATTATATTATTAAATAGTAAAACCCTATACACCCTAATGTTTTTCTAGTTACTCATTAATAGGTTTATCTATACCTTACATCTATATATATAAAAATCAATGCCACTTTTAGTTGTAATTTTATAACTCAAGAACGGGTTCACCTACCAAAACCAAATGTTTAGGGTTTGGTCGGACTATTTAGTACCTAGATGGTTTATGTGAAGTTTGCACAAAATCGGTCGAGCTGTTCTTCATTTATCACATTATTAGGCGGTACGAAGTTCGCCGAGTCCGCTAGTATCTATATATGTATATTAAAATCAATGCCACTTTTCGTTGTAATTTTATAACTCAAGAATGGGCTCACCTATCCAAATCAAATGTTTAGGCTTGGTTTGGACTATTTAGTAGATCATTAATGTGAAGTTTGCACAAAATCGGTCGAGCGGTTCTTCATTTATCACATTATTAGGCGGTACGAAGTTCGCCGAGTCAGCTGGTTAGATATAAAACAAAATCCACCGCGTGATAAACGCGAACGGATTTTTAGTTGCAGTTTTCACATATAGGTACATACGGGGTTACCATGACGTTCAAAGTAAAATTGTTTCATTCTTATTTCAGTGTGGGTAAGAGACAGAGCCATACAGGTTGTCTAGCGCCATCACCCACACTGGAAATTAGAATGAAACAATCTTCGTCATGGTACAGGTCATAGACAGAGTGTTTCATGAGGAAGGTTTATCAGGATCAGAATGCTTCTATTATGGGCATAAGTATTCGATTCATGAGACATGAGACTCGTCTCAGACTAGTGATGGATTTTTAAAATATACGTCCATGTTTTTCCGATGTAATGCATCGATTGTGAATTTTATCATACTTATGAAAACAAATATTTAGGTATTAAAATTCACAATCACACTGCAAACATAGCTTTATTGGGTTTATAAATTCCAATGTTTTTTTCAATACTATGTAAAAACAAAAGTTTACCTCTTCAATCGGTTGCTTTGCTTAGTCAAAACTAACTCTGTCTGTGAAAAGATTCTTTTATATTGGCTGAACTGATTATTACATATTGATTCACAAAACATCGCGAAAGTCACTGCAGTCGTCAATCAGTGTTAGTAATACTTATGGACATTCATCTCATCGTATTCGATGCACCGAATTACAAAAACATTCATATGTATATTTGATGTTAAAGTATTGACAATGCGTCCGTTAATGCATCGCTGCTATACATCAAGTTTTTACCATCCATCCCTATCTTAGGCTTTATTCGCCTTGCCTTCTTGTATCTCCATTACCCTATATCGCCGTCTGGTAATCAACTAGAGCCCAAGTCGTCGACAGCGCGTTGTGATCCACGCGCTCCTCAAAGAGATGTCAGCAAACCGTAGGGGCCCAGCAGGGTAAACGCTCGCTAGAGCCGCGGGGATTATCTGAAAAGAAAACCCGTGTCTGAAAAGTACACAGGTGTGGTTTTAGTCACTAAAAGTCTGACACGTTATCCCGCTCCATCCAGATCGGGAGAAGTCATTGGCCCATTTCCCACCTTAAAAAAGACCTCAGATGTTACTAATTAAATTATCTCACCGTTTACATTTAGAAGCCATTAACACCGGACATCAAATATCTGGATCGAACCCTCCATATGCTCCAATATTTACCACAATTCAAATATGTTTATTGTGAGTGCCGAGAATTTGTTTGCACAGCCACTGTAATAATAATCAACGCATGGTAATCGCTTAATCGCTACTATAAACATTCAAAGCGATGACAGAAACACATACCAATCGCCCAATAAATCTTGGCCTGTGTGTGAAATATGGAACTACATCTCTAAAAGTGATTTAGAAACATCGTTGACGTTTTCCTTAGCAAGCAGCGTCACCATGAGGTGTCAAAATATTCTGGTCATGGTGTGCAATGTGTTGCTGCATATGTAATTGGATTTACAATTCAAACAGCTAGGTTATATGTAAAGTAGAAAGCTAATTACTTCGCCTAACTGTAGCTTAAACTTCAGCATAAAATATGTTCACAAGTCAGTACCAGACTTTCCATAAAAATCTGTAGCGACATCTATGGCGTCACATAAGAACTAGTCCTGCATCGCGCAATCAAAGTTCTCCGCGCGATTAGAACATATAAAACAGCCCGAAATCATTCATCGGGCAGCTGCCCACCAGACATAACACCCGTCTGGTCGGAGGATCCTCCCTTTTTCAACGGAGGTTTGCGGGACTATACTCTCTGTTCCGCCTACCTCCAAAAATCTTTGAACTATTTAGCATGTACTGAGCATAGTTGATATAATAAGAGATTATTATAAACTAGCTGTCCTCCACGGTTTCACCCGCATCTTTATGAGGTTACTGCGATCATTTAGACCAGTCTATTGATCGTAGCGTGATGTTATGTAGCCTATAGCATTCCACGATAAATGGACTATCCAACACTAAATTTGTTTTTCGATTCGAACTAGTACTTCCCGAGAGGTGCGTTCAACCAAACAAACTTGTTCAGTTGTATAATATTACTAGCGAACTGCCCTCACTTCTCACGGGTTTTAAAAATATTTGAAATTCTCTGCTATAATATGTATTAGAAATGAAGATATCCGCAGGAGAATCAAGGTTACAGACAGCCCAAAGAATCTCCATACTTAAGTGGCAGTGGGCAGGGCACATTGCTCGCAGAACAGATGGTCGCAGGGGACGAAAGGTTCTGGAATGGCAACCAGGTACCGGAAAACGCAGCGTCGAAAGGCCTCCCTCAAGCTGGACTGATGACCTAGTGATTGTCGCGGGAATCCGATGGATGTAAGACGAACAGGACCGGTCATTGTGGCGACACTTGGGGGAGGCCTATGTCCAACAGTGGACGTCTTTTGACTGAAATGATGATATGTATTTATTACACACATAAACATTCCTTCATAAGTTCCTCTGTCTATTGGTAAAAACTGAATGAAAATCTGTTCAGTATATTTTGAGTTTATCGCGTAAATACATACAGACGAGGTGAGAGACTGTTTTATAATATGTGAGAAAGTAACATAAGATTTCTTTTTTCGACTGAGTCCTTCTATTTGAATCCTAAACTGCCGTCGTAAATCCAAAATCCTGGAAAAGATGTCGCCATCGAGGTCTTCCGAGGCGAAGGTTGTATTACGATCTGGACCTGTACCATGACGTTTAAAGTAAGGTTGTTTTATTCTTATTTCAATGTGGGTAAGAGATGGCGTTAGACAACCTGTATAGCTCTGTCTCTTACCCACACTGAAATAAGAATAAAACAATCTTACTTTGAACGTCATGGTAACCCTGCTGATCACGTTTGCCGGTCAAGCTTGGCCAGAGACCGCACAAGACAGAAAAGTTTAGAAGGAGAAAGGGGTGGGGGGGGGCTTTATTCAACAGCAAGACACAAGTTAAGATAGGAAAAAAAAATCACAGTCACTGCAGTTTTACTACAAACCTACTCATTATTCAAATTTTACTGGCCTCGACAACTCTAGGCGCCGAATTCAGATTGTGTCCACAGAATTTGCGTGGGCCGTTATTACATAAGATCAGAATTAAAACCATCTAATTTGTTATTCAAACACGAAGTCTAATCAATCAGTATTCCATGTACATAAGCTATGGAAGGGAACCTGTCATTCGAGCGATAGTTATCTTTTTAATTTATACTGAACGGGAGTTTGTCAATCGGCTTTCCATCAGTCCTGGTATTATGCTTAACCCTTTTATAGAACCGAGTTGCATTTTTCTGTTTAAAATATATATATTTATTAACCGCCACACACCGCCACCGCCGCACATGTTACTGAAAGAGTTATGAGTATACATGTGGATGGGTGGAGAGGGAGAGGGAGGCCAAAGAAAAGATGGATGGATTATGTGAACAGTGATATGAAAGAAAAGGAAGTTAGTGATAGTATAACGGTTGACAGGATAGAATGGAAGAAAAAAACGTGTTGCGCCGACCCCAAATAAGATGGGACAAGGGCAGGAAGATGATGATGATGATGATATTTATTAACCGCCAGGGTCCCATATCCATGACCAAATACTCCATCTCGTCAACTCTTCTGTCACCTATAAGGATTGAAGTGCAAAACGAGATGGAGAACCCAGTCGCAAACACACGACCCTGGCGAATGGGACCAATCCGACACAAGCGGTTTAAGGTTTAAGAGCGTTCACTCCAAATAACGGGCTATTTGGCCCAAAAATCATGATTTTCGAACTCGTTTATATCCATTAATGAGTTATTGTACGAACATTTTATTTTTCAATAACATTAGGAAATATTGTCTTAATACATAGTTATGCAGGATTTTATTTAAATTAATAGCACGCTTTTGAACTATATTCACATATGTAAATAGTTTTTTTTTTATTTTACTTTTACAGTCAATTTCGAAGCTTGACCATTTCTACAGTTCTAATCGAATTAATAAACAAAAAATACAAATCAGTAACTAGAATCCTTAACTTAAGAAAAAAAAAAACATTGATATAGTTTACTATTAATTAAGAAAATTAAAAAAAAGTCAAATTATTAAGAAATTATGGGTAAATAAATTTGGAGTGAACGCTCTTAAAAGTGAATGCAACGGAAACGTTCAAAGGCGTTTAATGCCTTATGAGTTCTCTACCAATCATCCAAGGGTGGTGGAGAAAATTAACATGGCAGGCGAACAAAGAAAAATATGGGTACGAAAGTATTATAGTTACATACAGTAAAAATAAACATACTTACATATATTTAATATGATAAATATTAATATAAATAGCTAGGGTTGCGGCATTGTTCGAAAGCTAGGGCCAATGCCCTAGCGGGCCCCGTCATTTTTGCTGAGGGCTCTTTGAGGCGTGCGTGGAACATTAAATCTTTTTTATACAAGAACACTAATCCTAGTATCTCTATACAAAAAAAAGTTTGATATTAGTCATCGGTGGATTAAGGAAACAAACATTTTTGATGTGTACAGGTTATCCAAATATAGCTTATTTTATTAAGATATGAGGCGCCACTGCGCCAAACACCTCACCTTTGACCTATGCAAAAATTAATTCATTCATTACGGGGCGATAAAGTACCTATTAAGCTAGAACTACATTAGACCAACGCACACGTGTAACACGCCTGATTTTTACGTAGAACGACGTCGCGTGGCGTGGATTAAGTGTAGCTCTACAAGTCTAATTTCCATATAAAATGTATGGAGATCTATGGTAGATATCCGTGATGGAGACCGATGCACCCAGATCGGCGTGTGTGGTACACGTGTGCGCAGTGTAGTTCTAGCTTTATAGTCGGGTCGAATAGCTATAACTATCTGGCGTTTTGAGCCATAGTCTTTTTGACTTCATTATTTTAGCCGATAGACGTCCACTGCTGGACATAGGTCTCTCCCAAATGTCGCCACAAAGAACGGTCCCGTGCGTCTCGCATCCATCTGATTCCCGCAACCTTCACCAGGTTATCGGTCCACCTTTTCACTTATAAGTTTATATTCTGCTTGCCAAGATCGATTGGGTTAAGGTGGCACGTATTATTTTTTTCAAGATTTCTGCATATTGCACGTCATTTTTTAAAGATGTATATTGAAGCTTGAGAGGTAAATCGGATTTTTTATGAAATAGCCATTTAAAAGGATTAAACAAACTAAGAGCGTTGTATTAATGATTTATAATTCCGTAAACAAATACGTGTTACACGGACACTGCAAAATGAACCATCCTTAAAAAAAATTGGAATTCATGGTTGCCCTGGTGCTTCCCTCTTAACAGCCACGATGGGCCGGTTGGTCACTCCTCATCTGTAAATAGGTCCATAAAATATAGATTATTTAATAAAATGTTTTCTTCTTTTCCAGATCTCCTGACAACAGACCACAGCGACGTTTTCGAAGATACCAGCACAGGATCGTTTTCACAACTTCTGTTCGATGTCGCAAGAGACCAAGTTATCGTGGGCGCAAGGTGACTGCCTAAATCTATTTGTGTCTAGACCTAATGCAATCCAACCTGTTCAGAAATACTTGATTTAGTTGACCAGGTTGGTGGAAAATTGGAATGTTGTTGGCTTATTTTTTTTGGTGGGAATTTGTGTGGAGAACATTCCGATATCGATATAATTTGTGGAAGGAAATATTTTTCTCTTATGAGCAGGGGTCGGAATTAGGTAGAGTTATTCATTTACTTGCATTGAAAGCATCCCAATGTTGACATTAACATGGATCTTCCCAGAATTTCTAATCAAAATCCCGTGTGGCCAACAATATTACAAATAAAACTAAGATAATTAACATACAATTTTTATTAGTATTTTTCATCGAAAAAGATCTCTGTTCGTCAACTGAAGCGAGGGTAAAAATTTAAAAAAAATCTGCTCTTTAAAATTAATCTCGGGATTTAAGGCATATCAACTTTATTCTTTCGCTGTATGAAATCGGTGTAAGTATATGTTTAACTCTACCTAATTCCGACCTCTGCTTATGAGTCAGTTCGCGACTTAAAGGACTAGCTTCAACTGTGATAAAAAGGTTACCTTGTTGAACGCATCGCATCTCAAAAGGAAAAAACGGAACCCTTATAGGATCACTTTGTTGTCCGCCCGTCTGTCTATCTGTCAAGACCCTTTATCTCGGGAACGCGTAGAGGTATTGAGTTGAAATTAAAACCATATAGTAAGGTCTGCGGTCCCTTGAAGCTGTGAAAAAATTAAACTCTGAGTAAACGAATGTCATAGCACACTTATAGGAAAAAATCTGAAAACTGTAAATTTGTAGTTACGTCACAAAAAAACTTTTTGCGATTCGGAAATATCTTCGAGTTTCGAGATTCGGGAGTTGAACTGTTTTCAAAGTAAGATTGTGTGGAAACCTCAGTGCGCGAGTCCGACTCGTACTTGCCCAGTTTTTTTTTAAATTTTTTAGCCGCTTTGTCAGACCTATCCAAAGGTTGTCTATAAAAATCGCTTTTACTGATAAAATCGTCCATTATTACATCCTATTAATTTTTAGCTCCCACTGTATTTTATGGTCTACCCACAATACAGAGTACATCAATCAATAAATCTTAAGGTTTAATTATTTAATCTTCATGCAGCATAAAGTTACAAAAGGTTGACTTAATACCATTCTCTATAACTCTAGGTTGACTGGTAGAGAGCTGTAGATATAATATGGCAAGTGCATTAAAAAATAGATAATGTTAAGGTGTGGTTCCCTTCAGCAAGCATCCTTCGTAACGCTTACTTAACCCACAAATTGCTAATTAGGTATAATACTTTGAGCTTGATTAGATTCCGATCTCACAAGTGATAAAACTTTCTTGAAATCTCCCATAATATTTCTAGTTTTCAAATAATTAATGCTGTTTTAATAAACACTATATGACTGCTCATAATGAGTGTTTAATAATCTTCTGTGGTGTAAATTTTATAGAACTTTGATGGAGTTATAAAATGATATGATAGGTCGAACTTGAACCATCATAAAACTATGAAGCCAGCACATTAATTGACAAGTAAGAACAGCTACCATTCAAGTTTAGTTGGAATGCTTAATCCGTGATGTATTCTGTTTTATAGTGTTTTAGTTCTAACACCGGGGGTTTTTCAATGCTTTTTTTACTGTGGATAAAATTTAAAAAGAAAATGTTATATACTCGCTTTTGCCCGCAGCTTCGCCCTCGTACATAAAATAAGTCACTTAGGAATAAAGTAGCTTTCTATCGGTCAAAAAATTTTAGCAATCGGATCAGTACTTTCAGAGATTACATCCTACAAAACAAAAAAAAATAAAAAAAGCAATCTTTACTTCTTTATAATATTAGTGTAGATGTAACTTAGCTAAGCAGGACTAACTGGACTGGCCTGTTGGTCTAATGGTTAGTGGCCCTGACTGCTATGCCGGAGGTCGTGGGTTCGATTTCCACCCACGACAAATGTTTGTGTGATGAGCACGATCATTTGTTCTTTGTCTGGGTGTAGTTTTATCTGTATATGTATGTATTTAGAAATATATAAGTATGTTTATCAGTTGTCTAGTACCCATAACACAAGCTCTGCTTAGCTTGGGACTAGACGACGTTGTGTGAAAGTAAAAAAAAAAAAATTCTAGACAGTTCAAATTTCAATCACATTTAATGAACTTTTTTATACTTATTATTAGTTACACATATTATTAGTTCTTCTTAAATTTCATCCACAGGTAAAAAAAAACGAGGTAAAAACCCCCAGGCACTAACTTACTTAAAATTATCAGATTTCTGGGCAAACTTTTTACTGAGAAGTAACGTCACATGCCCACGTTCCAGAACTTTGATGCGTGTTAACTATATCGACGGTTGAAAGGCTAATTGATTAATATAAATTATAAACGACATTTTTTCCAATATTGAGTTATATACATATTCGGAATCAGCAAATTTTTCTCCGTCGTTAGAGTCGGGTTTAAATGTCGATGATTAAAATGTTGTTTAGATCAATTAGCCTTTCAACCGTCGATATAAATTCTTACTGATTTCATAAAACAAAAAAATAGGTATTTTTGTTTCATCCTCTTATTCCCAGGAATCATTCATGGGAATGATGCAATTGTGAACTCTTATGAATATAGTGGGATAATAAATTGAGGAGGCGTTATAATCTTAAATCGATTGATAAAGCTATCACAGCTCAGAGTTACTGGACGTCCATGAATAATGTAGTATTTATTTATCAGTCAAGTTACTTTATATGTTTAAGTTATAGAACTTATAGACCTGACAAGAATTTTATGGGACAGGATTTCTGGAGGCTTCATCAGATTTTAATTAAAGTGGAATGGGTAGAGGCCCTACCATGAGCTCTTAACGCGATTTGACGACCTAAACTGAACCGTTAAAGTGAGAAAGAGGGATGGAAGTAAACACCCTACACAGCTCAATAGCGAAAAAAAATCAGCTGTTCCCTACATTTATGTTCGCTTAACTCGTCAAAATGTATGGAGCAGCTTATTTTTTTTTTCGTTATTTCAGGTTTGGTTCCATAGTAAAAGTGGTTCATAATGAGGAGTACAATGTCCCCTCGAAATTATTAAAGTTATTTTTTTAACACCTTATACATATATAAAATACATATATAAAAATTAATAGCTGTTCGTTACTCTCGCTAAAACTCAATAACGGCTGGACCGATTGAGTTAATTTTGGTCTTGAAATATTCGATATAGTCTAGTAAAGGTTTCAACGGTGAGAAAAACCGGAAAAAACTCTCGAAAAAAAAATCCGAATACAGCGTCATCTCTAATTAAAATGTCATTATAAAATGAATTATGCTGTTCTGTTCTGGTAATGACAGTAGATGGCGTTACCCTTACTATAAGACGGCACGAAGTTCGCCGGGTCACCTAGTCCTATCATAATAATTGATGTTCGGGTATTAAGATATATATGACTAAAATTAAACGAAACATCATAACTAAAGATATAACGAACATTAAATTACAAAACCACATACGTATAAATCATTAAAGAAAAAACTTACCTTATCGTACTTTAACAGCATTTTAATGTGATAACCGCACGTTCTAATAAGTTGTTCAAACATCCAGTCATTCACCTGGTCGACTTATGATATAAGATAGTGTTATCACTCCGACAGCTTGTTAGCCTGCCCGAAGCAAGCCACTCGATTTTAATTAACAATTACCGTTTATTTTTAGGGTTCCGTACTTCAAAAGGATAGGCTTCATAGGTTTCTCGCCATCAAACTATAAAGTTTGGCGAGCTAAAAATATGTTAAACGATTGTTAAAAATGTGATAAATAAAAAATATTGTTGTCCGTCTGTCTGTCAAGACAGATTATCTTGGGAATGCGTAGAGGTATCGATTTGAAATTAAGACCAAAGTTATACCCTAAGTCTGCGGTCCTTTGAAGCTGTAAAAAAAGTCAAACTTCTAAGTTAAGGAAAAAAAGGTACGGCCGTTTATGTCACAAAAAAAAGTATATTTCCACTCTCAAGGGAATCAAAATTCATAGGGTACTTCCCTTTGACCTAGAATCCTACAAATTCTTATAGCACAGGTATAGGAATAAATCTTAAAACGGTAAATTTGTTGTTACATCACAAAAACACATGTTTTTAGCGATTCGGTAAAACACTTCGAGTGTCCATTCGGTAATTGAACTATTTACATAGGTAAATTTGTACGGAACGCGAAGTGCGCGAGTCCGACTCGCACTTAACCTTTATTATTACTTTATAAGTGTGGGCAATATACCGTGAGAGCTTTTCAATTTCCAACGCTATAAGCAACGAATACGCGTTTTTAAAAGACATTTTGGCCCGCAAATGACTCAATAAATTATTGGAAACTGGTTAATTTGAAACGCTTTTTAATGCCTTTATTGATCTTTCAAAAGTTTACTTTATAGCTTTTTCTGAATATGGAACGCTATCGAATGCTCAAAATGGGATTCAATCTTTATGAATTTTTAACCTTTTAAACGTCTACATCAGATACAATCCGACCAACACTCTCGCGTTTATTTCGCCAGGGTTGCACATCCACGACCAAATATTCCATCTCGTCAACTCTTCGGTCACCTATGGGGATTGAAGAGTTAAACGTGATAGAGTACCTAGTCGCAAATACACGACCCTGGCGAATGGGACACAAAAACACTCGTCGGACCAATCTGACCCAAGCGGTTAAAGTTGTCAAAAAATACAAGGCCCGTTTTGACAGATGTCAAATAATGAATACTTGAATACGCAAAAAGAATACTCGCAATATATTTCATCATAATATTTAACGCGTCAAAATATGTAAGTATGTATTTTTTTTTAAAACACCAAATAATTAATTATTATTTTATTGTTTCTTTCAGTTTCGTTCCAAGTTACATTCTAGCGTATTTCTCAAATGTCAAAACAGGCCTTTTATTTGGTAACGGGTTTAAATTTTTCATACTGTTCTTTAAATATATATGTATACTGTAGTGAAATATTTTAGCCATAATTTAACCCTATAAAGTGACCGGTAATTATAATTCATGGTTGGCGCAGTGGTTAAGCGATTGGCTGCTGCGTTGCGTGTCGCGGATTCGGTTCCCTCGCGGAACAAATATTTGTATGCCTATAGGTAGTTGTTCTGGGTCTGAGTTTTCTGTTTTATTCTGGTCTTGTATAAACGAGTTTTCATGTTTGTGAACGCACCCACGAATCATGATACAGGAGTTATTCTTACTGTGGGATTTATTAAGTACATACATAATTCGGCAAACAAAAAATTTTGCGATATTATAGATGCAGAGTAAATGTATAGTTTAGATAGAATTTCCATGCGTTAGATAGAATTTCCATGCGTTTCATTATTGTTTTCACAACTTTCCGAGTACATATCATACATAATCAAACCCGATTTTCAATCTTTCAATATTTAATATAAATTCACCATGTTTTCAATAATGCGGACTCGTAGTGCTACCCAAAAATGCAGCTCTTGGCAGAATTCCAGCAACTCACCTTCTAAGTTGATACATCCATGTCAGTTCAAGGCATCTGTATTTAACTGTCATCATATCTAATTAAGTAAATTCCGAAAAATATATACCAGGGCGATACGTGTCAATTTTATGTAATGAAGCGCGGTAAACAGTTATTAAACGTCATTACAAGAACCTATATCGCTATGTCCGAACTGCATCTATATTGACCAATAAACATATAATATTATTGCGATATTTACATTAAACGTTAACCTCTGCACTAATTAGCACAGTAAATAATTAGGTATGCGTCATAAAGTGAGAAATATAGTTTTATATACTTGCTCAGAAATAGGTGGTTTGACGATAAATGAAAGGCATGCCACAATCATCCTCGTTGTGAACAATACCTAACCCCATTTCTGAATTGAATTTGAGTATTGTTGGGGTTAATAGGTGGACACCAAAGCAAACACGGTTTTAAGGATTTGAAATAATAACTATTTATTAATCCTTTACTTTATATTGGAAGGTGTGTTTCAGTAATATTACGTGAGACGTGTGCTTCTAAGCAGGGCTAAAAGAATACAGTAACTGTAACCATACTAGGGATTTCAGTCAAGTGCTGACAAGGGACTCAAACCAATTAAATACAATATTTATTGGTTAGAAAGAGAAAGATGTACATAATGTTGAAGTAGGATGGATTTGTTTTTGTCATATTCCAACAAGTATTTCTCAAACTCCACTTTCTTCTGAAAATCAGTCATAGGGCATTAAAGTAGGGTTAAAGACGTTCTTAACACATACAAGCCCGTCTCTTTGAAAAGATTCTAGGTTTTATGCGGCTCGGGTACTTCTTGAAAAAATTCCTTTTAAATTTTGCCTCGACTTAAAAACCGCTTCAAATCAAGAGAGCTGACGTTAGCGAGTCATTTCTAATTCATTAATATTTACCTCAAAACTTTTGATAGAAAGTTAATCGGTTTCATATCTTAAACCGGCAACATCGTGGCAGCATTTCCCCTGAACTAATCGTCCTGTTCTTGCTCTCTCAATCCTCATCTAATGCCGGGTACAGTCCAAGCGCACGAGCGAACGAACGCTTACGAATGGGAATCAATGGATATCGCACCCTCACACGAATTTTATCGGATTTATAGTGCTGTTTAATAACATCTTATATTCTTTATTGTACATAATTTTACAAATAATTAAAAATTGCAAAGGCGAGCTTAACCCACAATTGGGTCAACAACAACAAACAACGCACCTTGAAGTTCTTGGTAAAACGAGCTTGAGGGGAACTGTCAATCCATAGATTTAGGTGGACTAAAAGCCATTCTATTCTGTCAATATTAAATAAACCGACACTCCAACCTGTTTTGAGGTGGGAAGTCATCAAGCAATTGTTCA
Organism: Mythimna vitellina; assembly: GCA_949316375.1. Lineage (NCBI taxonomy): Eukaryota > Metazoa > Arthropoda > Insecta > Lepidoptera > Noctuidae > Mythimna > Mythimna vitellina. The sequence goes on along the minus strand of OX438706.1, from coordinate 11,981,382 downwards.
GCTATGGATTGGGTCTAGAGGGAATGTCAGATTTTTACTGATTAAAACCCATCTGTGTTCTTTCAGTTGCCCTTTGCGTTCCAGGGCTGCGGTAACTTTTTCTAACAATCCCTCAACCCTGAGAAGTATCGGTCCCGTCAATTTTGCTGACAACTTATTTTAAGTTTTCACATTGTCATTTTTACAAAAAAATATTGTTGCTGTTTCCGCTCACGACACCTAAATTGGTAGAAGAAGCGAGTGAAGACGAGCAAATGTGAGTGGTGATTTCTACTCGATAGCTGTCGTTCGCTCGTTCGCTTAGCCTGTACCATGTAATCCAATTTCAGGTTCTACCGTACCTAATTCTTAAACCGTAAATCCGGCCATGTTATTTCAAATCAAGGTCGACAAGAGATTCATTGATCCTGTTCAACTTCAGTACAGTTATTATTATCTAAAACTCGATCTTAAAATTGCAATAGCATAAGTAGATATTTTACATTGCAAAGTTATCGTGAACATTGAAACTCGTTTTCCATATAGGGAAGGGAGACTCTCGGTCTTCTTTAAGATTCTTGATCTAGAAACACTTAGCAATCGTCTCGTAGGTTTACTGGTTTGCTATGTTGTCAAGTGTTTAATCATGGATTCGATCTCAAATCATTTCTAGATCTCAGTCAAGTAGAAGTATTTCATTTGCTGAGCCTGTTTCGCCATATCCACAAGAATTCATTTTTGAGTTTGTTTGCAAGATAAGTCAACCTGAACTTACCAAAAGGTCAAAATATACACGTAGCATAGCATAGTCGACCTTATAATGTTCCCATTGTTCAGACTCAGGCCTCCTCTCTAAGAGAGGGAATGGGCCATAATCCACCACGCGGGCTCAGTGCGGGTTGGTGAATATCACATGTCTTCGAATTTTGGCTCTTGGACATGCCGGTTTCCTCACGATGTAAAATATACACGTACAACCAAAGATTTCGCAAAAAATTAAAGCAATTTTAAACGAGGAAGTAGTCTCTTTTTTTATATCGATAATCTCAAATTTGAAAAATATCTCTCATCTAATGGCAAGCGACGATGGATCACTCTTGCCTAGAAATAACCTATTCTCTAACTCTTAAGGACCCTAGCACAACCCAGGGTCTTTGTTGCAGAGGTTTTGTTTGTTTGTATGAAACACATACTCCTGCAAGGAATTCCACCCCTTAGCTGTACCTAGACACGATGAATATGTTCCCAAAACGTTTTGTGTGTATGGGCAGGATTATGTCTAGTGGACCAGTAGTTCCGCCCAAACAGTTCCATTATCGGAATAATGGAACGGTTTGCGCGGAATTAGAATGCAGTTCTGATGCATACTCCCAGAAATATAAACGATAGAAAACCGACTAGCAATACGGCGCCTATGCTCAGGACTTTGCAGAAGGCATATCAATTTGGATAATGGCGACTTGATGGTAGCATCACATGGATTGGGGATTTTTCGAAAGAGTCCTCGCGGCTCTGGATGCAAAGGGTGACTGAATGAGCACGGGTGGGCTTCAGAAAAAGTCTGACACTCCCACTACACCTGCAGCGAGCGAAGTTGAGATATCCCAAAGCCTCAAAATAAAAAATGCTAGAATTACGAGTACATTCCAATACATGATCCGCAGGTTTCTCGATATGAAATACCGCAGGAGTTCTTTAATATCGTGACCCAATATTCCTAATTACAAATGGTGTGAAACGAAACTCGTGAACTCGAGAATTTACTCGATATTAAGACGAATGTTAGCTAAGTGTTATTACGATTGTCTATTAACACTCACAGTTATAATCTATGGATTCGGTTCAGAGCAAGGGTTGCCACCGTCAAGAAGGTAAAATAGAGGGTAAAGTTTCAGATCAGAAGTTGGCGTTTTAGAAATTGTTAGGAAATATTAAGTTTTATGTTTATTAGATGTTTTCTATGTCTTAGTCGTAACTTTCACTGTTATATTTGTTAACAAGCAAGCCAAAGAGTTATGACAGCTCAGCTTACATCATGGTTAGCACTAGTATCCTTACATTACATGTTATAAAATAAAGACCCCACTGCATGTCTGTCTGTGTGATCGTGATAAGCTCAAAAATACTTGAACGTATTTTCATGCACTTTTCGTCAACAGACAGCGTGATTCATGATAGGTTTAGATGTATAATACATGTATATTATAGGAGAAGAAAATCGAGATTTAAAAAATTAATATCATCTGTGCGAAACTGGGGCGGGTCGCTATCTTGTTAGTACTTTACAAGACTGTGGGATAGCATACAGCATAGCATAGCATGCCTTATAATGTTCCCACTGCTGGGATTCAGGCCTCCTCTCTAGGAGAGGGAATGGGCTGTAATCCACTACGCGGGTTGGTGGATGTCACATGTCGTCGAATTTTTGGTTCTAGGACATGCCGGTTTCCTCACGATGTTTTCCTTCACCGTTTTGAGAGCAGTGGTGATGAAATAAATTACAGAAAGTAATGCGCCTGGCTGGGTTTGAACCCGCGAACTCGTAAGTCGGGGCCGTTACCACTCGGCCACCACTGACTGACTGAAAACTGTGGACTGTAGACTGTGGGATATTTGGGAAATAAGTTAAAGACCAAATTCTAAACTATTTCTACTATAGCAACACCAATGGCAACCCTATACATGGCACAACTGTAGCGGCATAGATCAAACGCCAGGAAGTGCCAGTGTTTGCCACATAGTGTCAATATGTATGCCGAGAACATTTGGCTCAGCTATTAAACCATTTTGTTTGTTCATGTGCTTTTCAAACAGGCTTCAAGGCACGCGTATAGCGTAGTACCGAAATGTGTGAAGTTTATTGTATGAACTATAAACATTCGTTTATGTTGCGTTTATTTGTTTGCATCGTTCTAATTTGACAGTATATAGTTACGGATAAGATTTATAGTGTTATAATTTCATCATCTGTTATCATCATAATTATCAGATAGCTATATAGAGAAAATTACTGGATACATACTATCATTTAATGTATGACTTATGTATAATATAATTATATATTAGATTAGTGATGTAGGTTTATATTTCGCACTGGATCCAACAATTCAAAAATTTGCTGGGAGAAAACTCATTACTGAGTTTAGCTCGTTTTTGTACATGAACTATCTCTATCATCGTGTATTATGTATGTTTTCAATAAAGTTCATGTGTACAATAAAGAATGAAAGAATTAAATAATCATTTTCACACAAGGGCAACTGAAGGAACAAAGGCGTGGGTTTTATTCAGTAAAAGCTTGACACAATGTGGAAGGAGTTATTTGATGATTTTTCATTTCGACCAAAATAAAGGTTACGACTTCCTAGGAAGTTTTAGTAGAATTAAAATATTAATTAAGTACTGTACTTGATTTTGTCATCACCTTTCTACCATCGGACAATCCTACGAACGGTGAGTATTTACCCTTGGTTTCGACTCCTAGTTTATACCGCTTACATCGAAGGACTCCCAGATGTTTGACATATCTGTGGAAGGACTGGAACATTGATTGATTGCCTTTTTTTTTTCTTCTCAGTAATTTTAACGTATGTCTGGCAATTTGAGTATATTCTGCGGCCTACCCAAATGTCCTTTCCTTGGTATTGTTCGTCAAGTCGTTGAGCTCCTTAGTAGTCCTGGGTTGAGCTTTGCAAATACTGACAAATGCTTACACTGACTGGACAGGTCCACTCAAATCTGTATGGTTCTTTCTTCAAAAGACCATCTCAGACAAATCTGCACTGTTCTCATGTGATTTGACCATTACATATTTACTGAATGGACTTTAAAAGAGACTTTGACCCCTGAGTTTGTTTCGGTGTTTCTTCTCAGGGTAGTCAGCTAGGAAATACCGGTCTCATCTAGTTTAAAATGACAAAAAAAAAATTGACGTGTTAAAGTGTTTTTTTTTAAACCTACTTACAAAACAAATATCATTTATCATTTATAACAATTTGCATGCTGTAGTCTTCCCGTCCGATCATAATTCGAGTGTCTTCAAGGCTAGAGTGAATAGGCTCCTCATAAACTAGTCACCTAACCATTTACGATTGCATCACTGCTTACTATCAGGTGGGATCACAGTCAAACACTAAGGAAAAAAAAAACAGTATTACATTACAACAGTCACACTATCAGTTATTCGCTTTTCTTAACACTTCTCACACAATCCATCCATCTTTTCTTTGGCCTCCCTCTCCTTATGTTATTAATACCGTATGATCTCATAACGAACTGTTACTCAATTCAATAGTAAATACACACGAGCACACTCCATACAAGAATAATTTTGATACCGTTCCTATCGGCAATGCTATCGATTACAACGGCATATCATTGATATTCGATCCTGCGGCGATCGCATAGTGTACGGTTACTTACATATGTTCTGATTTATACTAACTACTGCTTGTGCAACGATTTATATTTCCTAGATATTTAAAATTTGATCTATGGCCATTCGATTACGCAGTCGTGTACGAAAATAGCGTTGAATGCAAGTGACATTGCATTTTATGCAACAACAGGTACTTCACACCGGGACAGCTTTTAATGTTATACAAAGTATAGGTCCGATCGTGTGTGGAGTACTGCAGTCACATATGGGCTGGTGCTGCAAAATGCCATCTAGCAACTTTGGACTCAGTGGACAGGCGTGCGAAGAGGCTAATTGGGGATCCAGATTTGGTTAAGTCCAATCTACAAGCCTCGAGCACAGTCGCAGGGTAGCCAGCCTATTGGTATTTTACAGGTTACATTTTGGAGAGTGTGCGCGGCAATTGCATGACTTGATTCCGCCATCTCTTTTCTACGCGAGTATTCACCCTTACGTTGTTGAAACTTCAACGGTCCAGACTAAGCGTTGATAATATAAAAATTGCTATATCTAAAAGCACTGTTTTGTAATTGCATTACATTATTGTCTTCTGTATTATCTTCCTACCAAACTTTGTATATCTCAATTACTTCTTTTGTATCTTTCAACAATACTCTCATATTATATGTGGAGGCTTGTAAATGGCTCATCGTGATCTACTTCATCGTTATATATTTTGTATTGTTAGCTATAAGCCACCCAAATAAAATAAAATATGGTAGGTGCATAAAAAGTAATTTTTTTTAGAGTAGAAGTTTATATATAGTTACAATAAATATATAGATTGTCATCAACCAACCCGCATTGGGGCCGCGTGGTGGATTATAGCCCCAATAGCTCTTCTAAAGGGGAACCCTGAAGTCTTAGCAGTGGAAACATAAGGCTTACTCAGCAGTATCGGTTACGACCATTTTGGATCAACTACACAAATGGCATTTTCACCTACAATATTTATGACGCCACGCAGTCTACGTTCGCATCTAGATAAAAAGATAAAAAACGTTCAATGTCGTCGAAGATAACAGATACTTACCTATAATTATTGGGTGGATTTGTATGATTTATTACTCTCTAAGTCATTCAAGGCCACAATGTACGCAGTTGGGATTTACTCTTGGTCAACATTTTTGGATTAGGATGATAATATGTACCAGATACATTTACAATGTTAACAAGTGTTAAACTTTTAAGTACCGAACTTTTTTTGAGGTAGTAAATCACCATATAAAGGAGTTATTCGGTGATTTCCCTCCTCAAAAAAAAATGTAAAGTGATAAAAACTTGTCTGCAATTATGGGATTTCCTGATGTTTCCATCTGAATAAAAAAAACCGGCCTAGAGCGTGTCGGGCCACGCTCAGTGTAGGTTTCCGCAGACTTAAGCTTTAATGAACGACAGACAACGAGCAAGAACAAATACCACCAATACCAACGAGAGACCAACCAATAATTCGACAATATAATAGTTCATACCCGTCCCGACCCCATCAACTCAAGAAAAATCTTAACAGCGCGAAGTAGCCCAAAGTAAAGCGCCATCTCTCGGGAAATTGGGTTACTAATTTATACAAACTAGACGGGTTATGTATGTTGGGTTTTCGTTGGTAATTTTGGATAGTAAACCGATTTTAATCATTCTTTTTTTATTTGAAAGAAGATATCTTAAAAGGATAATAAAATATGTAAACTAAGTTAAAATATTGGTACCAAATTTCAGTTTTAGTGCTAACGGTCACTAAGATTATCCGCGGGCGGACAAACAAACAGACAGACAGACTTGGCGAAACCATAAGGGTTCCTAATTAACTACGGAACCCTAAAATATGACAGTCCTTTTACGTTTTAAAAGTGCAAAGAATAAGGCCATTCATTCTTTCTTTTTTGCCCTGAACGATGTTTGATACTTATTTTATTTAATATACTAGCTCAGCCAGCGGCTTCACCCACGTGAGAGTAGAAAATACATTTAAAGTCTCTTTTACTCACAGATAAAGTAGCATTCTACTGGTAAAAGAATTTTTAGTAAATCGAAATTATTTCGGTCTTGAGCAAGACCTAAACTTTACTACTAACTTACCCTTTTGAAAACTAGAATTTATAAACATCTTCAGGTAAAACTGAATAGTAGACCATGCCATACCTATAACCAGGTATGACCTGCACAGAATGGTAAACTATTCGCATGCATTAGCCGCCTAAAGAACAAACTAACAGCCTCCTCTTTTCTCTTCCCAGGGATGCCCTCTTCAGATTATCTCTTCGAGGCCTCGGCGTGTTGGAGCGCGCCGACTGGCCTGCCTCCACCAACAAGACCAAACTCTGTCAGATGAAGGGTCAGACAGAGCATGACTGTCGGAACTACATCAAGGTGCTACTGCTACATGGGCACAAGCTGTTTGCCTGCGGGACCCACGCGTTCAGCCCTGTTTGCAGTTGGAGAGAGGTATGTGAAGTGAAAATGAGCATAATAAGGATCCTTCTGTATCTATATTGTTAAGAGGAATTAGGTAATATCGTGAGAAAAGTTTTGAGACAAAAATAACGATATGTAGGGACTTTACGAAAGATGATACGGCTAAATAGAAAAGGGGTGGTGACTAGTGAAATTACGATAAATGTGGAAGTATGGAAGCCAGTAGACCTAACGCAATAACAGAGGCAAGAGTCGATCTCTAAGGATAGGCAACGTTAACAGAGGTTGATATGTAGACGGGCGACCATCCGAGACAACAACATACCGAGATTCCTCCGTGCCTCGTTAAGCACTTCAAGCTGTTGGTTATGGCAGTCATTTCTATATCTTTGACAGTTGTTACGGAAAATCGGAAGCCAGGAGAGGACTGTACCCCTTGGCAAGACTAGTGACATGGTGGTACCTCGTGTTACCCAAATCCTGGGTTATTGGTAAACAGTCGGTAAACTGATCCACATGGAGAAGTTTAGTGACTGAATGTCACCTTAGGCCTGAGTCAGTGAAGATGAAGAGACAGTTGCAGTAGGAAAGTATTTTCAAAATCTGAACATACAAGTACACAAGGTTTGTTTGTACGCAAAACAAGAACCACTTGAAGAAAATCTCACATAGGTAAACACAAACAACTCTTTGAAGAGCAAATAAATATTTTTAGGGTTCTGTACTTTACTAAGTTTTCGCTGCCCATCCAGACGACTGTCTAGAATAGGACTTCTCGGACAATTGATATTTTTAAAGAGTGTATTGTGTTTCTCGTTATAACAATAAATAATTAAAATAAACTAAGTCAATTAAAGGGGGCTCTGGGTCGAGCAAAAGGGAATATCAGACTTACTGTTCAAAATTCATTTATGTTCCTTCAGTGGCCCTTTACGTTCCAGGGTCATGATAGCTCTTTTAAACAATTCCGAAGTTATATTATATTTATACCCATAACATACATACGAGAAACATGATTTTTTCGGTGTATGGCACGGAAGCCGTCGTGTGCGAGTTCGACTCGAACTTGGCCGTTTTTTTATGAACGAGAATCAAACTAGCAACCGGTTCTAATACAAGAAGTAAAGCTAGAACTACATTAGACCGACGCACACGTGTAACACGCCTGATTTGTACGTAGAACGACGTCGCGTGGCGTGGATCTAGTGTAGCTCTACAAGTCTAGTTTCCATATAAAATGTATGGAGACCGACGCGCCCAGATCGGCGTGTGTGGCACACATGTGCGCGATGTAGTTCTACCTTAAAGCCACTGCGTTAAAATCTTGTTTGTTATTTTAAAGCTTACTGCCGTAAAGTGTATGTAAATAATATGTGAATGAAATCGAATTTGTATGTAAGCACACATTCAATGTTTACCTAAAACTTTCGTTGTTCAAGTCAGTTTGTCTAGATCTGGAAATCAAGTTAAAGAAATATGGAGACGATCCTAACATGATGCAATCGTCTAGTCTGATATCGAGATCAGAGTTTAATATACATATTACTACAGCTTGTACCATCAGTTTTGCCTGCGTGAAAGTAGAAAATATATAGCCTATGTCACTCTTTGATACAATAGTACTCTACTGGTGAAACAATTTTTGAAACGGCCCAGTAGTTTTTGACTTATTTTATTACAAACAGAAATACAATTCTTTCCTTTTTATAACATTAACGTTTTCTCGTCCAACATATCAGTGTCTCAAGACGAAAGTTTATGACCAGTGCGTGATGTCAGTGATGACAAACCGTGGTCGCTCACAATGAGCCTCATCAGATGGCTAAAAGTCACCCAAAGGGCAATGGAAAGGACTATACTCGGAGTTTCGTTGCGTGATCGCATTGGGAATGAATATACCCTCAGGCCTCAGGCCTCCTACAAGGTGGACCGATGACCTGGTTGCAGGAGTACGATGGATGCGAGACGCACAGGACCGTTCATTGTGACGGCACTTGGGGAGGCCTATGTCCAGCTGTGGACGTCTTTCTGCTGAATTGATGATGATACCCTCAGGAGAACCAAGGTTACCGACATAATCCGAAGAATCGCTAAACTTAAGTGGCAGTGGGTAGGGCACATTGCTCAGATGATCGATGGGGCCAAAAGGTTCTGAGGTGATAACTGCGTTACTGCGTTCCGGAAGACGCAGCATAGGAAGCCCACAAGGTGGACCGACGACCTAGTTAGAACCGTTCGTTGTGGCGACACTTGGGGAGGTTTATATCCAACAGTGGACTTATTTCGGCTGAAATGATGACGTTGATGTTGAATATTACTATCGAGTTTTGAATAAAATTTTTTCAAGGGTCAAATTGTTTCATCAATTTATTGCTAACTAAAACCTTTTTGTTCATCAGATCGAATCAATAAGAACAGTAACGGAGTGGGTGACCGGAGTAGCCAACTGCCCCTACAACCCTCACTCCAACGTGACTGCGATCCTCGCCAGCAACGGAGAGTACTATGCCGGTACTCCTACAGACTTCGCCAGCTCCGATACAGCTATATGCAGGTAAACTGATTGAATTGTTTTAATTGACAAATGCAGTGTATTCTGGTAAAGTGAGGTATAGATACCGGCACGGATCTTGAGCGCTGACTTCTACAGTTCTACTTGCGCAGAAGCATGCAGAAGTGAAATATCCGCACTGCCCCCGTATCTCTTTTCATACCACTAAAGATACCCCTCTTTAGTGGTATGAAAAGAGATGCAGGGGCGGGGAATGCAATCCTTATACAGTGATTGGCTCGCCAATGTATCGTACAGATGCGCAAAGCGATCCCCGCTCTTTCGCCGAGCGCTCAAGATTCGTGCCGCTATCTGTATGACGTTATCGAAGTTGAGCAGTACCGAAGATAAATAGAGAAAGCAGTAAAAGTGATCTTTGTGAAAGATATATACTATAAAGTGAGCCACCTAATTATTGTATACTAGCTTGTGCCCCAGACTTCGTCTGTGTGAATGTCGATTGTTGATTAAGTAGCCTATGTCCTTTCATGGGGTTAAGACTTACAATAGCTAATTACATCAAAATCGGTTCAGTAGTTTAACCGTGAAAGCGTAACAGACGGAGTTACATTCCCATTTTTTCTTACCTGTACTTTACTGCACGTTATTTCCTTAAATACATCAATCTTAAGGGCTATGCTCGGAGTTTCCTTGTGTGATCGCATCAGGAATGAAGATTCCGCAGGAGAACCAAGGTCGCCGACATAGCCCAAAGGATCACCAAACTTAAGTGGCAGTGGGCAGGGCACATTGCTCGTAGAACGGATGGTCGAAGGGGCCGAAAGGTTCTAGAATGGCGACCGCGCAGCGGAAAACGCAGCGTTGGAAGACCTCCCACAAGGTGGATGGACGAACTGGTAAGAGTCGCGGGAATGCGGTGGATGCGAGACGCACAGGATCGGTCGTTGTGGCGACACCTGGGGAGGCCTATATCCAACAGTGGACGTATTTCGGCTGAAATGATGATGATGACATCAATCCTAAATAGATTTTCCTAAAAAGTACTGGATATTCCACGATACACGATACATTGACAAAAAATATATGGGACACTGGTGCTCTATTTCGTATTTTATTTTTATTTTCCCTTAGCTTACAACACCACTCAAGTCGAAAATTGGCGGTTTTCACGTTTGAATGCCTTTAGATGGCGCTGTTCATTGCATTAACAATTGGTCACACTGTATAGATTTCAGCTAATCAGAAGCCATAATTCGAAAAGTAGTGATAGCGTGCAAGTCAGCTGGCCTCTCAACACCGCACAGTTTTTTTCGTTTCCTGTAAAGTTGGTAAAAATTACTTATACGGTGTTGTTAGCTAGGGGACGATTTGCAGTTACCCAGTTAGAGAAACAAATTACGATGAAGAAAGTTGTAACTTTGTGCCAAGCTAACAATCAGTTACCATGCGAATTTCATAGTAGTCTAGCACAAAGTCGTAAACACATTTCTACTATAAGATGTCAGTAGTGTCGCGAACGTAACGACTGGGTGGCACCGCTCTAATTTGATATCGATATATACGGGTCAGTAAATTAGTGTTGATATCGATAGTGTCCTTGTGTATCAGTTTGGTGTCGTGTCAATTTATATTATCAGTTTTCACGATCCTAGTAGCGTTGATTAGATTAACTCCACCTTCGAAGTTGTTATTAGATTTATAAGTTTCAATTACAGATTATTATTTTCCTGTTTGTTTCGATTTGATTTTTGATACACGTTTGGATATCGTACCTAAATAGGTTTCTTAACTACTCTGTTTCTGATGACAGCCATCTCTTAATTTGGTGTCTTTCAACCATCTCTTCAATTCTGTTGACTATGATTAAAACCCTCAAGCTATGAAAAAAAATTCTTGATGTTTACTGTAATTTTTGACAAAGCCCGAAGAATCGCCAAACTAAAATGGCAGTGGGCAGGGCACATTGCTTGCAGAATAGATGTTCGATGGAGCCAAAAGGTTCCGAAGTGGCGACCATGTACTGGAAGACGCAGTGTTGGTAGGCCTTCCACAAGATGAATCGGTGGCCTGGTGGGGGGCGTGAGAATGCGATGGATGCGAGAATTGCGAGACGCACAGATCTGCTCGTTGTGGTGACACTTTGGGGAGGCCTATTTCCTATGTAACAGTGAACGTCTTTCGGCTGAAACGATGATGATGATGAATGTAATTGTCACCATTCATCATCACATTCATCACAAACCTAGATTTTTATTAATAAATTAGCTTGTGCCAGCGGCTTCGCCTGCGCAAAAGTTGGTTTCTCCATACAAACTTCGAATCCTCGTTTTACCCCCTCAAGGGTGGAGTTTTGTAAAATCCATTGTTAGCGGATGTCTACACCATATAAGGAACCTACCTGCTAATTTTAAGCTTGTAGGTGTTATATTTACTGAGATTTCGTGATTAATCAGTGAGTGGTATTTCGTTTTTATATTTTAATATAGATAAATAAACTGAATTTATTCCTAACTCCACTAACATGATGGCATGATGCATAGCTCTAAGCCGATTTGCAACAACTTGCCAACATTCTAGTAAATGAATATGAACATATGTACGAGTAACCACAAATACAACTTTGTGCAGGCTTTTACAGTCTTATTTATTATTCATTGGCTCGCGTAAAATCGATGATGTGGTCGACCTTTACGCCCGCTTGCTAGATGCCAAATTCACTAAGAATGCCAATTTTTTTTTTCTTTTTCAGTTTTTTTAAAGTTTCTTTGGCAGTTTGAGTAGCTTACGCGACGTAACTAAATGTCCTTTCTTTTGTATTGTTCATCGATCCGTTGAGCTCCTTTGTAGTCCTGAGTGGAGCTTCACGAATACTTGAAACGCCTGCACGTATTGGAATATTCCACTCAAATCTCTGTGGTTCTTTCGTCAAAATATCATCTCACACAGTAATCTGCATGGTTTTCATATTATTTGAATATTACATGTTTCATGTATGGACTTATTTGTTTAGGTGTTTCTTCTCAAGGTCGGCTAAGAAACATTGGCCTCATCTAGTTTATAACCTTTTTTGGGGTTCTGTACTTCAAAAGGAAAAAAACGGGATGAAAGAAAGAAGAAAGAAAGAAAAACAGTTTATTCGCGCGAAATGACGCAATCTTAAAACTAAATAACAAACAAAATCGATAAAATAAAAAAAAAAAAATCATTTTGTTGTCCGTCCGTCTATCTATCTGTCTGTCAAGACCCTTTATCTCGAGAACGCGTGGAGGTATCGAGTTGAAATTCAAACCATATATTCAAGTCTGCGGACCCTTGAAGCTGTAAAAAAATCATACTTGTAAGTTAACGAGAAAAAAGGTACTTCGGTTTATGTGGCAAAAAAGCGTACATTTCGACACTCGAGGAAATCTAAATTCGCAAGGTCTTATAGCACAAGTATAGGAATAAATCTGGAAACTGTAAATTTGTTGTTATGTCACAATATTTTTTTTGCGCTTCGGAAAAATCTTCCGAGACTCTATTCCGGAATTGAACAATTAACATAGGTAAGTTACCCTCAGGGTGCGAGTCCCACTCGCACTTGCCCAGTTTTTTGAAAATAAATATCATTTATATTTTTTTTTTTTACTGAGGCCTAAACTGAACTGTTAAAGGGATGGAGCTATATAGGGTGTAAAGCTCCGTCCCTCTTTCTCGCTCGTATGCCTGGCATTTTTAACATGTTGTGTTAAGGCCCTAGAAAACACAGACTTCGATAGTGTAGGTATTTAGCTTCTAAAATCAAATTTTGTTCACAGGAGCCAAGGCGCCGCTAGCCACGACTCGGGCATGCTCCGCACCACCCAGTATGACCTGAACTGGCTGAACGAGCCGCAGTTTGTGGGCAGCTTCGAGGATGACCAGTTCGTTTACTTCGTATTCAGGGAGGTGGCTGTGGAGTTCATGAATTGTGGGACGGTAAGTCTTTAGAAATGGATACCGGTCTGTTTTAGAACTTAAAATACGAAGACAATATGACTAATGGACTAGAAAGGAGGCTAGCGTCCCAGACTCCCAGTAGTAGGAATGATTGGCTTGGTTAAGTTAAACTCCATTCGCGTTAAGAGTAGACATTTGATGAAAACTTTCTTAATGTCCGTTCAACCGATTTTGACTTTTATTGCGTTGGTAGCATAATAAATGGAAGCTGCAGTAAATAGTTGGTATTGTAAACATTCATTTGCTTTCAATGCCATCCTTATGCTTACGGAATAGAAGTTAAAATCGGTTGACGCATAGTAAAAAAAGGTTTGTAAAAATGTCACATCTTAACGCGAATGGAGTATAAATATATTCTATCCATCATCATCATACCTGCATGATGCCTTCAGGAACTGGGAAGATTGATCCACAATGGACGAACGCTCTTTTAATATTTTAGGTACAATCACTTTAATTTAAAATGTTCATTGATCTAATCGGGACCATTTAAGCAAGAAATTATCTCGGCAGTTATTGACATTATATCGCATCGGTGAGAACACTACAGAAACAATCAGAAGATAGTAAGAAGCCTTTGACTATAATAATAATGGCATCATCGGCCTTATATTGTTTCCACTGCTGAGAGCCTGAGACTCAGTCCTTTCTAAGAGAGGGAATGGGCCGTAATGTACCACGCGGTGTCAGTGCGAATGGTGGATGTCACATTTCTTTGAATTTCTAGGACATATCGGTTTCCTCATTAGGTTTTTTCTTTACAGTTTTGAGTGTTGTGATGATAAAATAAATTGCACAAAACGCGACTGCCTTGGTTTTAAATTAAGCCGTACACTAAGATCACCACTGCCCAGCAAATGTAAAATGATGACAAATTACTCACTGGTTTGAGGCGCATTTCTCACATGTATCGGTAGATAATAGATCTCACACACACAGGACACATGTCCTGTGTCATAATAAGAAGTTTACATAATAACGCCCGTGACTCTGCCGACATGCTGCGTCCAGTGCTAATATTTTCCGTACATCTTAGAATTTGCATACAATACGTTGTCTCATGAAAAACTAAGGTCTTGTGTAAACCACGTTTTGAAGGAAAAAACATAAAATTGGTGAAGTAAAATTGAGAATTTTATTGTAGCACCACCTCAGCAGAGCTTACCAAGAACACTTACTCGATAAATTTGCTGCCAAATACTGCAAAAGTATTAGAATGTGTTACATACGCATTCTGATAGAAAACAAAGAAAATTCTCTATCAAAAACTATCTAAACTGTTTGATTGGCAAAATACTTTTCTGAAGCCATAATAAAAACAAACAAACTAAGCATATAGCTTTGATTATAATATAAAGTGAGCTCGCAACGCAAGATCGGTTGTTGTCGGTTATGATCGGGATTATTCGGTAATTGCGTTATATTTGTTGGGTTAATTTGTTGGCATTTTTGGCCAACATCATAGACTAACATAGTTGTCGCCAATGTTTTTTTTTTAAACGTCCACTTCTAATAATGTCGCATTATGCTAAGCCAGTTTTTAAATAGGGCTGGTTGAGCCGTATATTGAACCGTTCCTTTCAAAATCTGTTCGAGGTATCCGCCGAGTCCTGGTTTCTTTAGCCCCTTTTGAAGCACAACATTCTGCTCAGTATGTTACTCAACGTTACTAAGTGATTGAGCACTGACATGGAGATTGTTTCCTCTTTCGAAAACAGCAATTTATTAAACGACAGTACTGTTTCTTTATTTATATCCCTCGGAACAAGTGTTGCCAGGTCCGATTGGATTAAAAACGAGGCAGATGTATTAACAAATCGGGATTTAGGGTTTGAGATTGGGACAAACAAAAATACTTTTTTTTTGAGGTGAGAACGAGGTGCGTGTCAGATTTTTACTGACAAAAACCGACCTATGTCCTTCAGTTGTCCTTGGGATTCCAGGACCACGGTCACTATTTCAAAAGTTCCCGTAGTCGTCCTAGCAGGCATCGATCCTATCGTGATTTTGAACGCAATGTCACACTCGGTTTAGTGATGCCAATACGACTGGTGTAATACATGTTAACTTGTGGTAATTTCTCGTATAATGGTTTTTCATAATTTATTGATTTATAGAGACATTTAGCGTCCGTATAAGGCGTGAATTGGGACGCGTCCCCAGTCCCCTGAAAAGCGGGACGTCCCGCGCAAATAGGGACACCTGGCAACACTATGTAACAATAGTCCAAAGTCCCACGGCTTAGATAGTAGGTTAATATGGTACTTATTTTAGGGGAACCTTCAGTGTCAATAAGAAAAGTGTCCCAACTTGTAGTGTCACATAATATCGCGCAGCGGAAAAGGTTATGACCCTCATTATGTCGACACTGCCAATTTTCCAATTGTCTTCGTGAGTCTTTGATCTATTGCACTATCGTGTTATTATGATTTGAAATAAAATCTTAAATATTGTATTATGGCTATAGTATATTGAAATTTTTATCTTTATTCCATGACATTTTATTTTTATTATTCTAGATGACACTTAATTTTTTCTTTTTCCATTCCATTTAATTGATTGATATTTTATTTATTGATATTCTTAAGTTTTAATCAATGATATTCTATTTATTGACATTTTAAATTTTATTCTAAGACATTTAATTAATTTAGTGACAATTGTAATTGAATTTAATAATTATGTAATTTGTTATGGGAAGTATTTCTATGTTAGTAAACATATAATGTGGACCAAAGTTGTCTTACAATAAATAAATATTATTATTATTATAGTAATAGTTTTAATATCTGTGTTGGTTGTATTATCCACAAAGCCAGATAAAAAGTAGCCTTGTTCTTTCTTGGGGTTCAAGCCTACTCCGTACCAAATTTCATCAAAATCGGTTCAGTAGTTTATCCGTGAAAGCGTTACAGACAGACCGAGTTATTTTCACATTTATAATACTAAATAAAATAAGTTGTTGGTCTTGCGCTTGATTTCTCTCCGGTTGTGACGGATTATCGTCCCATCGGACTATGGGTATAAAGGATCAGAGAGTGCATTTGTGTGTGCACACATATTTGTGCACTATAATACCTTGTGCGTACTTGGCTGACGGACAGCCAAAGGGCTTATGGAGCAATGGTGGCCGAGCGATAACGGCTCCGACTTACAAGTTCTAAGTTGCGAGTTTAAACCCAGCCAGGCGCATTGCTTTGTGTAATTTATTTTATCACTACTGCTCTCAAGAACAGTGAAGGAAAACATCGTGAGGAAACCGGCATGTCCTAAAACCAAAAATTCGAAGACATGTGACATTCACCAACCCGCACTGGATCTGGTGGATTACGGCCTATTCCCTCTCCTAGAGAGGAGGCCTGAGTCCCAGCAGTGGGAACATTAAAAGATTGCTTATACTTGGCTTGGCTTGAAACGCTGAATTATAACCACCGTGATCAAAAATCGGTAGGGAGGATTATAGATTCCAGTTGCTAAATATATTTTTTTTTTTCAGATTATATACTCGCGTATCGCCCGCGTCTGTAAGAATGATCCCGGCGGCTACCTAATGATGAAAGAGAACTGGAGTACCTTCCTCAAGGCGAGGCTAAAGTGTTCTGTCCCAGGAGACGTGCCCTTCCATTATGATGAGGTCCAGAGTGTGGAATACCTGCCTCAGGAGAAAATACTGGTTGCTACATTCACTACACCCGCGTAAGTAAAACATTGATATTGAACCTTTTCGGGGACAACATCGTAAGCGACAGGTCGAAATTTTAGCAGGAATGGGTTATTCTTTCCTAATTAAAAAAATATTTGTGATAATCTGCCAATAGAAGTGTTTATTCTAATAGATCAGTAGCTTAATAAATAACACATCATATACACCACTAATTTTTAGTTAGTACAAATACCTAAAGGGCTTATTAGAAAAGGTCTCGTTATTTTTTAAATAAAGTCTCAATAAATAATATTCATAAACAGCAAAGTTATTAGCGTTTGTTTATATCCTAAAATGTCACTCAATTTATGGAAATACTGCACAGGCGATTGTGATGGATTAAATGACGGACAAAACAGAAAAACACTGTGCGTATTACAGCGTATGTAGCAATTATTATGAATGATTGATTCTATTATGAATTTAACAATTATGACAAATTTTCGTGGTCAATTTTGAGATTTCGTTTTATTTTACTTTTGACTACAAAAATATGATCAGTATCGGGTACGGATAGAGCCCCATTTTTTGTACTATTTAAAAACTAGAGGTGTATTTACATTAATACTTTTGAATAAGGAAATAAAAAAATATCACTTCCTGCAAAAAGCGCAAACTGTCAGTTTATTTTGTTAAGGCTCGATACATCATCACGCCAGTTATCCATAAAGGGCTAGATAGGAGGTAGACTCTTACTATACCTCAGTAGACCCATATCTTGACTATGTTTAATACACAAATACATTCACTCTCTCGTTCACTTGAGTGATAGAGAGTGTTAAATACCGGGGTAGTATTTAGAGGAGTTTGACCTGAAGGTACACTAGTGGGAGATTAAAAATAAATAACACCACTGTGTACTGATCTGAACTTGGCAGCTCAATGACCAGATGCTCAATAGCTCACTGTTCTGGAGCTCTCATCTCTCTCGTTTATTAGAAAAACTAATTGCCTTATACTAAACGCGGTAACGAAACCATAGCGACTTCTAATTCGACGCCAACGTCATCTAAAGAGAGAGTATGAACTAAGTCGTGAACAGAGAGAGAGACAATGTATGTGCGGTGTGATTCCCCAATGCAGACATTATTGACTCACACAAACGGCTCTTATTAGTAATTTAAATTTTTTGTATAATTTTCTCACAGTATTTTTAATAACTTGTCAATGCTTATTGGTCTGGAACAACCATCCCTCTCTAGGAGTCGGGCGTGAATAGCTGCGCCACATATATATGCAATGTTTTTCTAACGTTCTATGAATGCAATGCTATCTTTATTTTTTCTTACAGAAACAGCATAGTCGGAAGTGCAGTATGTATCTACAGCATGTCGGATATCCATGCGGCTTTCGAAGGTCCATACAAAGTGCAGGACCGACCTACTTCTACATGGGAACCAAGGTCACCTTCTAAGCAAGCTAGAGACCATTTTAAATGTGTTCCTGACTCCAGGTTAGTATTATGGGATTTAAACAGATTGAGTTTAATTTTGTAAATTACCAGGGGCCTTACCATGACGTTAGTTGTTTGAACGAGAAAGAGCGATGGAGCTACACCGTACAGTTAAATGTATCGTATTAGGAGCTGTATATGAATGGTGTTCAACTTAGTCTTAATTAGGTACTAAACAAGGTGCCAAATAAACTTGGAATAAAGTAAATTGATCTTTTCCTAATATCTCTGTGTAGGAAAAACAATGAACTGTTTTTCTTTACTAGAAAATGTAAAGGATCGTAATACATGTCGATTCAAGTTAGTTTTATGTTTTTATTCCCGTTTTTGAAATTAAGAATGTCAATAAATAGAAGGGTTCGATTCCCGCGTGAAACAAATGTTTGCATGGAGTACAGATATTTATTTAAAGTGTTTATAGACGCATTCACAATACAGCAAAGAGATTCTTTTTTCTAATAAAAAAAAAACACTCAAAAATGGGTATGCGTTATATTAATATTCTAATGTAATACTTTCACAGAATTCACGAAGCAATAGAATACCATCGTTACCACCTCATGTACGAATCCGTGCAACCAGTGTCCGGCGAGCCAGTCTTCAAACTGAACTCCGAACGTTTCACTCACGTCACCGTTGACGTCACGTCCGCTAAAAACGTCGAGAAGCAACTCGTCTTGTATGTGGCAACACAGGCTGGCAACGTGCTGAAGTTGGCAGTACTGCCGAAGTTAGATGGCGCGTGTTTGGTCGAGAGGTGGAAACTTAACAGCATGAATAGCAGTGTTGAAATTCTGACTATGCAGTTTGTGAAGGATACTGTGAGTATCATTTATACTAAATATTCCTTTAATTTTATACAAGACGATTTGTGTATCTTCAGTAATAGACCTTATTTAGTAACAGGTATAGAATTTTTGGTATTTTTAATTCTTAAAAATCGGCTCATGTATGTGGTACTACTACTGTTAGGATTTGGTATTACTACCGGTGATGGACCATTAGTAAGATGACGCAAAAAAGTGTTTATTCTTTCAGATATAAGAGTACAGCAGAACGTGCACGAGGGTGTTATCACTTTTTTTTTCAATAAATAAATTGTTTACAGGTTTTGTTACCACAAACGTGCGTAATATTATCACCAGAATATTGCCTCATCTAGGCAAAGTGAAATGTCAAACTGAAGCATTACTCTTATGAAAATATTCTCAAAAATTGGCAGTCCTCCTTTTTAAACTTGAAGTACTATAACTTCTGTTTTTTTTTTTCAGATGTCAGTATATATAGGTGGGTCTGATGGCGTGTTCCGCGTGTCCGGGCTACGTTGCTCGCGTTACACGTCGCGCTCGGGCTGCGTGCTGGCACACGACCCGCACTGCGGCTGGGACGACGCGCGCGAGCGCTGCGTGCCGGCGCAAGGCCGCGCGCAGGACCCCGCCTTCAAGCAGGACACGCAGGCTTGTGCGCAAGCAGACGCGCAGGGTATGTATTGTGTTACACACGACCCGCACTGCGGCTGGGACGACGCGCGCGAGCGCTGCGTGCCGGCGCAAGGCCGCGCGCAGGACCCCGCCTTCAAGCAGGACACGCAGGCTTGTGCGCAAGCAGACGCGCAGGGTATGTATTGTGTTACACACGACCCGCACTGCGGCTGGGACGACGCGCGCGAGCGCTGCGTGCCGGCGCAAGGCCGCGCGCAGGACCCCGCCTTCAAGCAGGACACGCAGGCTTGTGCGCAAGCAGACGCGCAGGGTATGTATTGTGTTACACACGACCCGCACTGCGGCTGGGACGACGCGCGCGAGCGCTGCGTGCCGGCGCAAGGCCGCGCGCAGGACCCCGCCTTCAAGCAGGACACGCAGGCTTGTGCGCAAGCAGACGCGCAGGGTATGTATTGTGTTACACACGACCCGCACTGCGGCTGGGACGACGCGCGCGAGCGCTGCGTGCCGGCGCAAGGCCGCGCGCAGGACCCCGCCTTCAAGCAGGACACGCAGGCTTGTGCGCAAGCAGACGCGCAGGGTATGTATTGTGTTACACACGACCCGCACTGCGGCTGGGACGACGCGCGCGAGCGCTGCGTGCCGGCGCAAGGCCGCGCGCAGGACCCCGCCTTCAAGCAGGACACGCAGGCTTGTGCGCAAGCAGACGCGCAGGGTATGTATTGTGTTACACACGACCCGCACTGCGGCTGGGACGACGCGCGCGAGCGCTGCGTGCCGGCGCAAGGCCGCGCGCAGGACCCCGCCTTCAAGCAGGACACGCAGGCTTGTGCGCAAGCAGACGCGCAGGGTATGTATTGTGTTACACACGACCCGCACTGCGGCTGGGACGACGCGCGCGAGCGCTGCGTGCCGGCGCAAGGCCGCGCGCAGGACCCCGCCTTCAAGCAGGACACGCAGGCTTGTGCGCAAGCAGACGCGCAGGGTATGTATTGTGTTACACACGACCCGCACTGCGGCTGGGACGACGCGCGCGAGCGCTGCGTGCCGGCGCAAGGCCGCGCGCAGGACCCCGCCTTCAAGCAGGACACGCAGGCTTGTGCGCAAGCAGACGCGCAGGGTATGTATTGTGTTACACACGACCCGCACTGCGGCTGGGACGACGCGCGCGAGCGCTGCGTGCCGGCGCAAGGCCGCGCGCAGGACCCCGCCTTCAAGCAGGACACGCAGGCTTGTGCGCAAGCAGACGCGCAGGGTATGTATTGTGTTACACACGACCCGCACTGCGGCTGGGACGACGCGCGCGAGCGCTGCGTGCCGGCGCAAGGCCGCGCGCAGGACCCCGCCTTCAAGCAGGACACGCAGGCTTGTGCGCAAGCAGACGCGCAGGGTATGTATTGTGTTACACACGACCCGCACTGCGGCTGGGACGACGCGCGCGAGCGCTGCGTGCCGGCGCAAGGCCGCGCGCAGGACCCCGCCTTCAAGCAGGACACGCAGGCTTGTGCGCAAGCAGACGCGCAGGGTATGTATTGTGTTACACACGACCCGCACTGCGGCTGGGACGACGCGCGCGAGCGCTGCGTGCCGGCGCAAGGCCGCGCGCAGGACCCCGCCTTCAAGCAGGACACGCAGGCTTGTGCGCAAGCAGACGCGCAGGGTATGTATTGTGTTACACACGACCCGCACTGCGGCTGGGACGACGCGCGCGAGCGCTGCGTGCCGGCGCAAGGCCGCGCGCAGGACCCCGCCTTCAAGCAGGACACGCAGGCTTGTGCGCAAGCAGACGCGCAGGGTATGTATTGTGTTACACACGACCCGCACTGCGGCTGGGACGACGCGCGCGAGCGCTGCGTGCCGGCGCAAGGCCGCGCGCAGGACCCCGCCTTCAAGCAGGACACGCAGGCTTGTGCGCAAGCAGACGCGCAGGGTATGTATTGTGTTACACACGACCCGCACTGCGGCTGGGACGACGCGCGCGAGCGCTGCGTGCCGGCGCAAGGCCGCGCGCAGGACCCCGCCTTCAAGCAGGACACGCAGGCTTGTGCGCAAGCAGACGCGCAGGGTATGTATTGTGTTATATTTAGTCGGAGCCGGAGAGATTGTTAAGCTTTCTGAGGCAGTAGGTCATCATAAAGCTAACTACAAACTCCTGGCTGCTACTAAAAAAAATATCCAACAAGTTTCGCACATTTAAACCCTTAGGTAGTAGTTTCTTTCATATTCGACCGACCCGTTGAGGATACAAGCTGCTACGGGTCTGCTCTCTATTCCATCTTAATTGAATTGAGAAGCACTAGTTTTAACGATCTTCCTTTGTTTCAGTGGACGGCGGCTGGTCATCCTGGTCAGAATGGGAGCCTTGCATGCAGGACGGCACATCACAATCGATGTATGACGACAACAAGCCCGACATGTGTATGTGTCGCACGCGGCGGTGCGACAACCCTAGACCGGCTTATGGCGGACAAACTTGTGAAGGTATGCATCATAATACCTGACTATATTTATAGGTAGGTACTCTTTCAGAGTGGAGGGTAGCGCGAGCACGTGGAACTCAAAATGTATGTAGCGTGTCTGCGTGAGGCGGGCGCGGGTCGCGCGGGGTGTTTGTAATGGCTCATTTCGCCCGTATCGTTCACAGTGATATAGCCAGGTGACTGCGCGTGTGTTTCTAAACCATTTTGATACTCCCGCCGAAGTGTCGTCATAGATATCAAGATTGTCGTAGCTCGTTCGGCACTGTGAACATGCAGACGCCAAGACCTAGTCGCCCGCGCCCGGTAGTGCAGTCTGATTTACCACTAGGATGCCTGTGACCCCGCGGCGTGTAGGCCTAAGGGTCAGCTTACACCGACACACCACGCGATATGACTGCGGTGTTTCTCGGTGTGAACCCTCAGCGGCCTTTCCACAACGTGATAAAATGCCAAGCATGCGAGCGAGAAAGAGGGATAGAGCTATACACATAGGGTGTATAGCTCTATCCCTTAAACACTTCAGTTTAGGTCGGGCCTCTAATCCCACAGTTCAACCTGAAAATCCAAATAAATAGCAATCGTCGTCTCCCCTCATTTTAATATTTATTACGTAAGAATCTTAAGGAAAAAATTAATATACGTTTAGTTGGTTTTGATGTTCATTTTTAAAAGTAGCAATTTTTAGGAACGTTTGGAACACAATACAAGGAACAAGTGTGTCGTTTACGCAAACAAGTAACGTCTAGTTCACAAGCGCGGAGGCGCAGTGACGTTGCCATGGAAATAGTTTAACTATACGCTTCCGAGCGCCCATCGGCTCTTGCGTGGTTGCCCGCACTCTCAAATCTTAACTTTGCGTATTTTTTTTACCCCCTTGTAAGAAAAAATAAGACATGATCAACCCCCTTCCCCCCTAGATCGTCTTACTTAATAAATGAATGGTCCCTAAACAAGAACCATAATATAGAAACGTATCTCCCATACATGATCCTTAAAGCTGTGCACGCTTTGTACGCACATACCAATATTGTTGCGTTGCATGATACGCAACAACTTGCTTCGCACGTGCGTACAACTAACGAACATCGAACACTCTGTTCGTCAAACATGTTTGCCGCGATCCTATGGTTATGTTATGTTCTGTATGGACGGTGTTCTTCATGAATCAATGCGAACACCAAAATACTTTTCGCTACTTCACAATCGACCACTTCCAACGACGCCACCATGGCTATTAAGAAATTTCACGACTGTTGTGCGCGAATTCGATTTATCATGCAACACTAAGGTACAAAGGCGGACTTAATCCCTTAGGCATTCTCTACCAGTCAACCAAGGGTAGTGAAGAGAAAACATGGTAGGTGCATAAAAAAAGAAAAGATTAATAATAGGAAAACAAGGGATCAAATGTATTTATATAGAGCGCGAATTCGATTCGAACTATGTTCGCGTTCGTGTTCGAAAATGCCGTCCATACGAATAAACAAGTTTGGTGTTTGTGTACTCTATGTTCGTACGTGCGTTCACGACTTAATATGTTTGTTGCAGGTGCCAGCATATCAGTAACGAACTGCACGGTGCACGGCGGCTGGTCGGGCTGGTCGGGCTGGTCGGCGTGCTCGGCGTCGTGCGGCATCGCCATCAAGTCGCGGCGCCGCACGTGCTCGGCGCCCGAGCCCCGCTTCGGCGGCCGCGTGTGCGTCGGCCTCGACATCGACGAC
Organism: Mythimna vitellina; assembly: GCA_949316375.1. Classification (NCBI taxonomy): domain Eukaryota; kingdom Metazoa; phylum Arthropoda; class Insecta; order Lepidoptera; family Noctuidae; genus Mythimna; species Mythimna vitellina. The sequence goes on along the minus strand of OX438706.1, from coordinate 11,957,285 downwards.
GTCTACTGCAACCTGCCGCCTTGTCCAGGTTACTATTCAATTCTTTATTCTTTATTGTACACAAAATTTTATACGATCAACAAAAAATAGGACAGTTGATGTACATAGGCGAGCTTAACCCACAACTGGGTTTAGTTCAATTGTGTATCAACAATCATAAATAACTATGATTCTTCTTTCTGTGTCTAGATCAAATTAATATTAACAAATAATAATAATGCCTTTTATGTGTTACCGAAAGGGCTGCTATAACGTTTGAAAGATAGTAGGAGAGCCCAAGCGGGGATTTTGCGCGTTACCCGAGCGCGTCAGAAAATCATATTGGGAGAAGTCAAAGTTTTTTATTTTACATAGGCCTACATGGGCACTTATAAAACGTCAGAAGCTATTGCACTCTTCCAAATTGGTCGTTTCCTTTGGAGAAGAACCGGCAAGAAACTCCATGGTTATTTTTTTAAACCTTGCACCCAAGTTCTGGAAGCTCTCCAACATGAAACTCGTGCCCAAAAAGGGTAGTCGTGCCAATCCTGCCAACCATCGGCCGATTTGAATAACCTCCATACTATGCAAGATTATTTATTTATTTTTTTATTATGGACGTGTATTGAACTCGCGCCTCATGGCATACCTACAAGGTCTTCTCAGTAACCAACTGTACGGGTTTCGCCGCAATCGGTCTACTGGTGACCTACTAGTTTATGCTACTCACTTGTGGGGCGAGACCCACGAGAGGAATGGGGAAGCAATCGCCGTTTCCTTAGACGTCTCGAAGGCCATCGACAGTGTATGGCACGCTAGTCTTATGAGTAAGCTTCCAGCGTACAGCATTTCCACAGGTCTGGTTAACTGGGTAAAAGACTTTCTGAGTGAACGGTCTCTCCGAGTTATTATCGATGGATGCTCATCAGAGCCCATGACGACTAATGCCGGTGTTCCTCAGGGGTCTCTTCTCTGCAACTCTCTTCCTGCTGCACATCAACGATCTGCTGATGCCCGGTACCTATGGGTATGCAGATGATAGCACAGTTGTAGAGAGATATCTGCCAAGTGCTCACAATCCAATAGGACCCCATATCGCCTTAGTAACTGCAAATTTAGTATCCCGGGCTCCCCTACTAAGAGGTACCGTGGCCCTAGAACACAAAGGGGAAATGAAGGAACGTAGGTGGGTTTTAGTCAGTAATAATCTGACACGCCCTCTCGCCTCTTCAAGACATTTGATGAATTTCTTACCTCGAAAAAAAAAGTGTTATCAAAAATAAAAACAAAAATATTTTTATTTTACATAGGCCTGCTTGGGCACTTATAAAACGTCAGAAGCTAGTGCATGGTTCTAAGTTGGTTGTTTCCTATGGAGAAGATCCGGCAAGAAACTCCATGGTTACTCTTTTAAAAAAAGTGGTTGATTACAATATTTTCATATTACAGTATAAATAGATATTATGTAAGAACAGTGTAGACCAGTCAATATTGTACCCAAAAGTACAATAAAAATAATTATATTAAAAAAAAGTGAGTCGTAATAGGAAGTAATCTAAGAATTCGTGGAGTCTACAGTGTTCTCACATTCACATTATAAATAGAGGCTATATAAAAAAAAGCAAGAAAAATATGAATAAATGAGATGTTAACAAAATAAATTACTAACGAATTTAAGGTAGTTGAATTCTAAATAATTTAAAAAATATTAAAAAAGCAATATGTTATAAAAAAAATTATATATTAAAACAGAGATGGCGCAGTTAATAGACACAATGATAATGAGTTACCAGGGGGCCACATGTGCAGAAGTAGTCATTGCCAAACAAGCGTGTCTTCGTCATAGTCTTTAACATTATAATACGCTGTTAACAAAATAAGTTACTTTTTAAAATTCAATATCATCATTTCAGCCGAAAGACGTCCACTGTTGGACATAGGCCTAAATTCAATAAAAACCCATAGCTTTGTTTTTGATTCAACTTGAATTACTTTACAAAAGTGTCTTCTGAATCTTATAATCTGTTTTGTAAAAGTTAGGACAAAGCTGCATATGCCAAGGAAACTAAACTCTTGGATTGCCATAATAAATTAATAAAAATAAGCATCCTGGTTGGATACTCGTGTCAATACGTTTGAGATTCTCTTTTTTTATCTCCAGATCCAAGTCTCGCAGCAGTAGACGGCGGTTGGTCAGACTGGGGACCCTGGTCACCCTGTACCGCCTCGGGCGGCCCTGGTTGTGGACCCTCAGGAGGCTGGAAGGAGAGGCGGAGGGACTGCAACAATCCTCTGCCCAAGAACGGAGGTGCGGAGTGCGAGGGATTGAGCACTGAGCGCCTACCGTGCGCTATGCCGCCCTGTGAAGTTAGGAAGGCGACCGCTTGGACACCTTGGGTGCAGATACCTGGTAGGTAGAACTGGCAAGACGAAGGAACACACCTAAGATGACCTAGGATGTGCATTCCTCTGAACACTTTCAATAATAATATGAAAATAACGAAATTCTTTGATTGCAGGAAACGGATCAGATGGAAGCTACACGGAAAAGAGATTCAAATTCCAATGCAGAGCGCCTTCACCAGAGCAGCTGAAAGTACGTAAACTTTGAAAATAAGACTAATTAATTAACACATGTCGTTATTATTATATTAGTAATAGTTAGGCATCTCATCATACTGTTGACCCATTCCTAATTTGCAGTAGTTCGACGCCATATGTTTTAAACTACCATACTATTTTGAATTAGTCGGTATCTCTGTAACCACTCCCTCCCTAGAAATATCTTTTCAGATATAATGCCATAATACAATATTTTTGTTCCCAGTTGTCTTTAGTCCGCGAAGACGAACGCTACTGCACATCTCGCGGGCGCTGCACCACCGAACGTTCCACAGAAGATGACGCCAACTGGGAGGCGTGGGGACCCTGGGGTTCTTGTACCGCCCCTTGTGGTGGAGGACATCAGAAGAGAAGGAGACGGTGTGGCAAGCATCCTTGCCACGGCTCCGCTGACATGCTACGAGCTTGTAATACGCAAGCGTGTACTGGTGTGTAGCTTTCAAAGTCATATTTACCTTTACAATACGTGAAAACTCAAATATCAATAAAAGAGCTCTAAAAGTTGCCAGTAGACAAAATGACAAGCTAAAGATTCAGTGAAATGTCACCGACCTTACACTCGATCGCACAAATGCTGGTTTATGCTTCATCTGTGATTTATGGACTGTAATTTTTTTTTTTGTACAGGTGAATGGTCTTGCTGGAGCGAGTGGAGCGAGTGCAGTGGCGAGTGCAGCAACTCTCTCGCCAGTAGCAGCGCGGCGGGACACAGGACTCGCACGCGCCTGTGTCTGTCGCCCGAGGGCTGTGCCGACGCGGGCGCCGCGCTCGAGAGGCGCGTCTGTGTCAACAACTGTGCAGGTACTATAGTGGGCATGTTGGAGCGAGTGCAGCAACTCTCTCGCCAGTAGCAGTGCGGCGGGACACAGGACTCGCACGCGCCTGTGTCTGTCGCCCGAGGGCTGTGCCGACGCGGGCGCCGCGCTCGAGAGGCGCGTCTGTGTCAACAACTGTGCAGGTACTATAGTGGGCATGTTGGAGCGAGTGCAGCAACTCTCTCGCCAGTAGCAGCGCGGCGGGACACAGGACTCGCACGCGCCTGTGTCTGTCGCCCGAGGGCTGTGCCGACGCGGGCGCCGCGCTCGAGAGGCGCGTCTGTGTCAACAACTGTGCAGGTACTATAGTGGTCATGTTGGGGCGAATGGAGCGAGTGCAGCAACTCTCCCGGCAGTGCCAGCGCGGCGGGACACAAGACTCGCACGCGCCTGTGACTCGCCCGAGGTATTGGTATGGGTCATAATACGGTCTATTTTAACTGTTTTTCCTTGTTTCAGACTCAGAAGCAGGTTGGGGAGAGTGGGCCGAATGGAGCCCCTGTACGAGTGGAGAGCGAGTAAGGAAGCGCGCTTGTCTGGCGGGAGCCTGTGTGGGTGCGCAACTACAGGTCGCCCGATGTGCTGATGATGACCAGGATATTGATAATGGTGAGTATTTTAACCGCTAACCGAGTAATAACCTAACAAATACCAACAATAGAGTCTAAACCTTTCACAAAAAAAAAAAAAAATGAAAAAATACAGTTTTCTGCGAGCATTTTGCCGCCCTCAGAAAACTCACGTTTCATAACTATACAAGATTTAGAAAGAAAGAAAACATTTATTTGAGACTCCAACAGGACAAACAACAATAAAACAAAAAAGCATCTTGAATCTATAAATACTTAAATTTAAATAAAGAAAAGAAAACAATGTTAAAAGATAAAAATAAAAGACCTGTGCGAGAGCAAAAAAGCTCCTGTCTCAGCTTAGGCTGCGATATTTAACAAAAGTAAAATTACGCAGCGCTGGTATTCTGATAGGGCCTGGTGACGCCACGGACACAATCCCAGGACACAGAGATGGATAATATAATATATAGATAATAGAAGAATAAAATATAATAATATTTACGGTCTACCGTAGTATAAAGTATTCCAGTAGCTGCCCCCATCCTTCTTCTACATGTATTGCAAGTTTTAGCACAATCAGTTCGCAGACGACAGAATTTAGGAAGAGTTTATACCTATAGGTCGCGTGCGGCGCAAAAGGCATACCGCGCGAGCACTCTAGTATTTTATTTTTTAATGCTTTGTCTCACACAAAGAATTTCTCTTGAATTGTGCGTTCACAAACATGTTTACATAAAAAAGACCCAGACCGAAACCTTTAGGCCATACAAATATTTGTTCCGTGTGAGAATTGTACTCCCGAGATGCGCGACGCAGCAGCCAATCGCTCAAACCAAAAACTACGGCCGATACAATCTGGGAATAGGTTGAACAAATCCAATAGTGTGATATTATCAGTGTTTATTCGTTCCAGTAGCAAATGTTATCAAATCAATCAAAATCATATCTTAGTTTACCTAGCTACTACCTACCATGCTACCCGTTCGTAAAATATATAGTAGCACTCTATCACTCCAGTTGGTTTTCAAATGTCATGTGATAATGTTAATCGTAACTGCGATACGACTAATTGATGTTATTTTTTAAACAAACACAGTGGCCAACTATAGATCTCCACATTATCTGATCTGAATCCTAGATAAATTGAAATGTTGATGTACTTTAAATAGTGCTAGGAAACACTAAAATTAATACCTATATATTAATTTAATTTTCATTTTCTTCGATGTGTATGATTTTGTTATTAGGTTATTATGTTTCTACTGTACAACGCCTTGGACATCCTCCGTAACGTACAAGTGCTTGTAAATAAATAAATAAAATAAAATAACTAGAGCAGTGGTTGCCGAGTGGTAACGACCCTGACTTACGAGGTGTAGGTTGCGGGTTCAAACCCAGCCAGGTTCATTACTTTGTGTAATTTATTTCATCACCACTGCTCTCAAAACGGTGAAGGAAAACATCGAGAGGAAACCGGCATGTCCTAGAACTAAAAATTCGAAGACATGTGACATCCACCATCTATATGGCCCGTTCCCTCTCCTAGAGAGGAGGCCTGAGTCCCAACAGTGGGAACATTATAAAGCCGACTATGCTATGCTATGATACTAGTTGCCGCCAGCGGCATCGCAAAATAGTCAAAAATTATTCCAAGAACCATACTTCCAGGATAAATGGTATCCTATGTGCTATTCCAGGACATGATCTACCCTTGTACCAACTTTCATTGAAATACGTTCAGCCGTTCGAGCGTGAAGCAGTAATAAACATACCACCTTTATAATATAAGTGTGATGCCAGTATTAGTGTACCAAATCTTACCAATTAAACCAGTTACTGAGTTCTGGAGGTCAGATATGCAGTCGCTCCATGTAAAATACATACAAAATTCAATTGACCAAACCAAAAAGATGATAAATTACTTAATATTATAATCATTGTAAGAGTTAGTAGAGTAGTACTATTTTAATGTTTACCACCATCATCTTACATTGTATTAACAAAACCTCTTTTTTTCAACAGAACTCTATGCGATGCCAGCTTACAGCCAGAACGTAGAGATGGCGTCTTTCGTAACTATGTCGGACAGCGGTACACTCAGCTTAGGTAGCATCATAGGCTGTGTGGTTGGTGCCTTCGTCATGGGTAAGTTTAGTTTACTGCGTAGTTCGCCGTTGTGAAACTAGATGGCGCTAGTTGGCATGATGTGAATGTCAAAGTTGCTTTTTTGTCTTTTTGTATTTATTATACAGATTTTTTAATACTTTTCAGTTGTTTTTTAATTAGATAATATATAAGGCTATCTAATGAGTACATATTTATGGAGTTTTTTGTGATTTAAAAAAAGTTGTAGTAAAAAGTTCTACATCGCGCAAATAAAGTTTTCGTTGAAGTTAATACGCTGGCATAATTTCGAATATATCGGTCGTGTCTATTGAAAGGAGAGACGGTTAGCACTCCCCTTGACAAGGATGGAACACAAAAATGGTTAAGGCACACTTGACCACATTTTTTTTTAAGACATTGTTATATGTTTTAATACTTTTTAACCATTTATAATTTTCAAAGGTCATCTTAAACTTAGTTGTCCTATTTTTTTTTTTTTTTACGACAGTAATTGTGAAAAATCTATTATTTTAAGGATACATGGAACGGATAGATAATTCAAAGCGAGGTTTTTTTTTTAAAAAAGATTTTTAATTTGAACCAATAAAATCTGGTTTTATCTCTAACTATCGGATCGGAGTTTGCCAAATACAACAATTGGAACATTGTGGATAAAACTTAATACAAAAATAAGATATCATCATCATTTGTTTTTGTTTCGTTTATTAAAATAATTAAACTCGGACATATTATGAAAACATTTATAAAAACATTCATTTTATTATGATTAACTTGGTTTGGTAAACATAACAGTAAAGTACCCAATTGGCTTACCAAAGGCTTTAATATAAGCAAAAATCAAATTAGAAGCCTATTGTAATATTAAAATATTATTGCCTTATTATTATTATTCATCATATCTAGCCTATACTGTCCCACAGCTGGGCAAAGGCCTCCCTCTGTTCCTTGCATTGTTCCCGGCTCTGAGATACTTCTCAACAATTCTTAAGGAAGACATCTAATTCGTCCCGCCATCTCCTTGGTCTGCCGCGACCCCGTCATGTGATTTTAGGGCAATTGTTTCGTGTTTTAAGGCGCATAGTCCCATGAACATCCGGCTGAAGTTAAATGAACACATTGTGATCTTTTAACTCCATCCAGATGCGGGTCATCATTTATTTCTCATCAGGTCATCATTTTTTTAATCAGCATTTATTTTTGTTTAAACATATTTCTAAAATCAAAGCCCTTTGAAGGGAGTAAAAACCACCGTAAAAAATATAATGTTGTTAAATTTCTTTATAAAGTACTAGTCATACGAAAAAATCTTATGTTGATAATGTTGTATATGAATCTATAATAAATATATGACCTGGTGAGGGTCGCGGGAATCCGATGGATGCGACACGCACAGGGCCAATTATTGTGGCGACACTTGGGGGAGGCCTATGTCCAACAGCGGACCTCTTTCAGCTGAAATGATGACGATGATGATGAATTAATATATATTTTTAAAGACCCATCGTTCGATCGACATATACATTGCTGTAGCAGACATGTTACTAACTATGTCCGATAGTGTAAATGTATTTGCTTATGTGTGTGTGTTCTGTTTTGTGATTGTTGTATGGGTGCTATTAGTTGCCTGAAATAAATGCTTTTTATTTTTTTTTTAATTTTTTTTTTATATATCCGGCTCCGAAAGTGTCTAACTTAATAATAATTTTGTGATTAGGTTGCCTAGTCTGCTTGGCGGGCGTCATATTCTGCCAGCGACGCGGCACGCGGATGCCCTGGCACAAGCAGAACCGGGTGCCTTCTAGTCCTCATTACATTACCGCCAAGCAGAATAGCTACGTCACTGTCCCGCTCAAGGAAGTGGTGAGTACCTACTGTTACTTGTGAATTTTATAAAGTTTATCAAGTATATGAACAGATCCACTCAAATCTGTGGTCCTTTCCTCAAAAGACCATCTCATACACTTCATGGATTTTATGTGATCCATTTAAGCCTATACTATTTACATGTTTACTGTATAGACTTTAAAAGAGAAAGGCATTAAGACCGCCTCCGTACTTTTGTGTGCATAAAGCATTTTATAAATAAATAAATCTTGAAACCTCTACGGTCCGGACTAAGCGTTTCGCCTCGTCGTTTATACCGCGTACATCGAAGGACTGGAACAATTTGCCTGCTGAGGTTTTCCCATCCGGTTATAATTTAGGTGTCTTCAAGGCTAGAGTGAATAGGCTCTTAATAAACTAGTGCGCCTCACCATCAACAATTGCATCAGTGCTTACCATCAGGTGGGATCGCAGTCAAGCACTAGTTTATATCATTTAAAAAAAAAAACATACCTCGTGAGTTTGTTTCGGTATTTCTTTTCAGGGTGACTATCCTGCTACTAGCTGATTAGCTAGGCAACACCTGCCTCATACTAAAATGCAAAAAAAAAAATTGCGTGTATAAGTGTTGTAACATTTGCTCCTTCAATAGCAGAATCGTCTCAAAACTTCTTTCTTTACTTTATATTAATATATATGTATATATATTATATTAAATATATATGTATGTGCATTTTAATTATATGTATATTGTATACCTTTTTTTTAATCTGGTTTTTCTTGTAAAATTTTATTTTTATGCACCTACTATATTGTCTCTTCACCACCCTAGGTTGACTGGTAGAGAATGCCAAAGGCATTAAGTCCGCCTTTGTGCTTTGTGTTGCATGAAGTTTTAATAACATATAATAGAATAGGTAGTCTTAATATTAGGGGTTAAACTATGGCATGGCCGTTTTTTAAAACAGGTTGCTTTGTTGTTTATATCTTTGGATTGACTTGGAATTATAAGTCCAAATAAACTTTATATTAAAGGTACGTTATTCTTTTTTCAAAATTAAGTATTTATTGGTTTTCGTTGTGTTTTGTATTTTCTGTACTATCCGCAGTACTTGTAGGTATTTTTGTGTGAAATATATGAAAACTTGCATTATTTTATAATATGAGTTCTACTGTGGAAACAATGTGTCTCAAGAGTTATGCAATATTGATGATGTATACGGACTCAAAACTGCTAATGAATGGGATGTCTATTTTTGTTTCAATCACTATCACGTGGAAAATTAAATCTCACGAATAACTTTTCTCCTCAGTGCGGCAACAAGACAAAATTTCCAAAACGAAAGCTATTAAACCAAGAGCACGAAGTTCTTTTGTTAGAAGAAAGTCGTAGTTAAACGTAATTGATATTGCTTGCCCTTTGAAATGCATAGTTTCTACGTTGGAACTCTTAATATGAAAGAAACGTTTTTTTATTAGCTTTCGTGGTTATAAAAACTGCGATATTACAGAAAATACATTACACAAAGAATCCAATAAACACTAATTTCGGAAAAAGAATAACGTACCTTTAATATAAAGTTTATTTGAACTTATAATTTCAATTCAAACCAAAGATAATTTCTTACTTTAACCCCTATTATATTAGCTGTATGATTATTTTCCAAAAGTAGCCGAGCATTTGCGAAGAAATTGAGGTTTGCGATCGTGTTTTGAGAAATTTGGCATCATTATTATTTATCTATCTATAACAAAAAAAAAAAAAAATGTTCAAAACGGTATAGGCTCAGTAAATGTTAAACGCGTGTCGTGCTGTGATTGGTTAAATGAATTTTATACATATAGCTAATCGTATCCTTTGACTTTCGTCCAATATTCAAGAATATATTGGATGTAAATTAACATGATCTATTTAGCTAGGACAGCTAGGTAGATAAAGATAAAACATGGCACCCCACAGTCTTTTCTATCACCATTGATATTGATTCTTATACTAAGTCCAGGTTCATACGGCATTAATCTACAATTTTTTACCACATAATTCTTGGATCACACGTTGCACGATTTTAACAGTACCAAGAGCGCGATATTCCCGTTTGAACCCAGATTTATGGCGTAAAAATACCTGAAGTACAATGACTTGTGAACCCATACTAACAGCTCCGCATTTTCCCCACAGCCCCGCAAAGCGAAACGCCAGCCTTCATTCACGGGTATAGGCGGCACCAGCGGGATCCTCCTCTCAAAAAGTAACAACATAGTTAACGCGAACAATCATAACACCCAAGCAACGACCCCGAAGCTGTACCCGAAGGCGATCGCGAACGAATACGACTCGCTCGGCACTCTACGAAGACATTCCAACCAACCCAATAATAAGAATAACTTGGATATCGAAGAAGATAAGTTTTATTGAAGACGAAATAGATATCTTTGGTACCTATGAAGATAGAAATGCATTTTTGTGACTCATGCTAATTTTAACTTTAAAAACGCAAGTGCAGAGTTGATTTTGTAACGATGAAAACTTTTAACCCTTATAGTGGCTAAGAAAACACATAAGTTTTATTGAAGTTGGAAAAGGTACTGTTGGTACTTATATTGAAGACTAGATGAATTAGAAATGCATTCTGCAGCTTATACTATTATCAACTTTAAAACGTCAGACCAAAGCTGAATTTGCAGTGACGAAAAGTTTTAAACTTAGTGGTAGAGAAAACAGAACTTTCTGAAGAGGTGTTTAGGGTTTAAATTTCAGAAGTTGGACAGTTTGATGTGTCTGATGTGTTAGTGCGATTATGTTTTTAAAGCCTGTGATAAGAAAAACGTTTGTGAGAAAACATTTTTAAGACTATATGATGGTTATTTGGCTATTTCTTTTGTCACAGTTACTGTGACACAGTATACATATGATTTGCGAATTTTATATTACGCCGAAGTGACGAATTTTGTGAAAAAAATGAATAAGTTGTGTTATCACGCTTGGTGAACAGAAATAGCACTAAAAGGCAAGGCTAATAGCCTTGCCTTAATTAGTGACTTAGTAAATAGATGGAGATTTTGTTGGGATTTTTTTCGAGTACAGTGGTTGTTTTAGTTATTCGCAAATTGATTCTTAGTGGAAATAATGATATAAGATTGGTGAAGTTTTGTATCTCAAGTGTCTACACAACTGGAAGATATGTGGAATTATTGAAACAGGAGCAATCTCGGCAAAATGGAGCGGAGAATTTTATTGTAAGTAGTATTGACTACCGCAGTAAAGTTTGCCGAAAAGGCTGTCTCGATACATTTGCTGCAAAATATTAGAATGTGTTTCATCCGCATCGTATTGGAAGAAGTGAGTATTTTGTGTAAAAACGAAATATTTATAATCTTGACACTTGCTAAATACACAAACAGTGCGAAATCAAATTAAAAAAAAAGTACATAGATTGTACCTAATTTAATATAATGCTATAATAGTTCCTTGCAGTCTGTATGGAATCTCTAAAAAATTAAACTTTCAATGATTTTTGACTGGTATTGAAATTGTTCCTGTACTGTCAAGCGTGTTTCGTATCCCTCCAAATTATTTCGTATTTCATTTTTTATAAGTTTGAAAAAAGAATGTTTAAGATAAACGCGGTTTAAGCCTCTTTGTGATGTCTTAGATTTTTTGGTTAAAATAATTATATATAATTTTGATACTATTTTGTGTAATAATTGTTATTATTTTTTTTTGTAACCTACCAGAATGATTTTAATGAATTTCAATTCCATTTTTGTGTTATATTTTTATGTTAAGATATTTTTATATATTTTATTGAATGTATTATGTTTAAGTAGACGTCAAACACGTATTTTTATAAAGTCTAGAATGTGGGTATACCTAAAACTCTATATGTATGTAGCTAGGTTCTACATTTTCACCAAAAGTTGTAAATTTTGTGAGCTAGTAACTTTTACAGCGTGTGTTTGCCAAACTCGCCATTTTATGGGCGACAGAGTTTAGTCCAATCGTTGTCGTGTATAAAAATAAAAACTATATTGGGTCAGATAAGAATCCAATGAAAATTGTTTCTAAACTTGGTTGTTTGTATAATGTCAGAACATTTGCTTAAAAAATATTTATCAATTTATATTTTCAAGGTTTGAAAGCCTAATCCAATCTGTGGTCAAATCTCATTTAAGCTCTTGTGATTGGCGTAAATATTATCAATTTAATTTGAAACGAGATTTGATGACGAATCAAATAGGACTTAAAATTGTTGGTGAGTTTAATTGAAGTCCGATTTCTGAAACGAAAATGATCACATACATACATTAACCCTTTAAACGCTTGTGTCGGATTTGTCCGACGAGTGTTTTCGTGCCCTATCCGCTAGGTTCGTTTGTTTCCGACTGGGTATATTGGATCTCTTTTAGCTCTTCAGTTTCCATAGGTGACAGAAGTGCTGACAAGATGGAGTATTTGGTCGTGGATGTGCGACCCTGGCGGAATAAAAGCGAGAGTGTTTGTCGGATATATCCGACGTAGGTGGTTAAAAAGTTAATGATATAGTGATTGGCTGAAAGAATTTTTATTAGCTAATCTCTGACGGGTCGATTATTTTCTTTCCAAAAATCGGGTGTAAATATTAGTTCGTATATGTATTGTGATTACATTTAGGCCGTAGGTATCGAATCCAGTGCCATTCTACTAAAACATGTAAAAATAGCCTATTCCCAGTGTATTTTAGTTTTTAGTATTAAAAGGAGTTTGTACGACAAAACAAAGTATGTGCCATGTAAATAAGTAGCGATTAATTTTTATATTTAAAATGTAAATAAAAATGTAGTTATTAAAATTAAGAGATATATTTTATATTAGTACAAATAGCGGTGCCTTCACATACAATAATAAAAATATATATGTAGAATTCAAAAAATATATACAGATTACATATTTACATTATCATAAAACAGATGGCTATTTACATATAATTATTAAATTTTATGTTGAGAAATGTACGTAAATATTACTTGTTGAATAAATTTCGACATTTTAAACGGCTCATGTTGAGCCACTAAGAGAAAGAAATGTGTGGGTAATATTATGTGTATGTGAATTTTATACTTTTGTATTTTAATTTGTAAGTGACTTCGTTGAGGCTCGTTTACACTTAGTGCTAGTAAAAAAGTGGTGTGAACAAGGTTTTAGAAGTCTGTTTAATTTTGTTTCGTAAAAACTTTTTGTCAAAGGAATAAATTTAAAAGTATACGAATGTGCGTATGCCGAAATAAAAACGATTTTATTCAAATAAATCATTTATACGCATTCTTGAACAGTCAACAAGCCGTTCAGTCGTAAAGATGAAGCTAATTGCACATTCCAAAGGAGCCCCCAGTGGTTGAAATTTCCGTCGGTATTTTTCTATTTTTTTTTAAATCTTTACATTTTTTTACTTAAACTGTATAAAATCGTTATTCTAACATTTATAGTGAAAAAATGATTGAATTAAAAATGTCATCGGGGTTGATTAGAATAACGATTTATATACCATATAAGACCTCCATGAAGAAGTACATTCAAGAAATTTCACGGATACTCGTTTGGTTAGGTACGTTTTTATCAACAATTCATAAAAGGAACGCTCGTTTAATCAATTACAACGAAATCTATACATATCAACGATTAAAAGAAACATTATCAATAGGTAAACGTACCAAAACATTCCTAAGTAGGTGAACAAAACTTAGAAACTACTACGTCGAAACGCTCCTCCGCTTACGTATAAACGACGCACTCGAGACAACTTCACATAACATTAGCCAGAAGTGTGGCATGATTGATGGCTTCTGAAGGTCAAACAAGACTGATGGAACTGTAATATTTTATGACGTCGTTCAGGGATGGCGCACCTACAGGAAACTGCGTCTTAAGAGAACACAGAGGTTTTTTGTCTCTTTTAATTATTCTCAAATTGATTCCTAGTGGATATTGGGATATAAATTTGGTGTAGTTTTGTATCTCAAGTGTCTGCGCAACTGAATGATATGTGTCTTGAAACTGGCGCGATCTCAGTAAAATGGAGCTGAGAATTTTATTGTAATGTTGACTACCTCTGCGAACTTTGCCGAGAAAGTCGACTTAATACATTTGCTGCCAAATACTACAAACACATTACAATGTTCAAATGGTAAAAAAGTTTATTATTCATACGAAAACACGGCTTAAAGGGCTTAGTATCCAAGCAAAAAAGATTAACAAAAAAAAAAAAAAAATAACATGTTAAATTTCATGTTGTAAAATTCCCTTTCTATCCGTGGCTCTTGATCTCATTTTGGCATTTGCGTGATAGAGTCGGAGGAAAGTAATACAAGGATAAAAGCTATGTAGGTCATGGATAATCCTTGTGCCAAGTTCCACTCAAATCTGTTCAACCATTGAGGCGCTTAGATTTTTATTAATACAATATTTGAAGAACGTTTAATTTACTTTATAACAAAAACAATAAATATATATGTCATATACAAAAATCAACGCACCTAAATCTATATTTTTTAACGGATATTCAAATTGTACGTACTGTCCCGTTTCACAAGTATTTTCGGGCCCAGAATTTCCTATCGTGTACCATTTAAATCTTGCGTGCCACAGTTTCGCCATCCCTGATGTAGTGTATTGTCTATTGGTAGACACTAGACGACCTCGGATATTTGTCTTATGTATAATATTGATTCAAGGAACAAAACTGTTATTAAGGAGCCGAACTGTAGACTAAATAGCTAAGTAAAAGTCTTGTATCGTGACAAGAACTGGTTTTGGCGGACATAATGGATCAATTAGAAGGTCGCGTTGTTTTAAATTAATGTTTCAATCATATAAGGTGTTAAAAAATTAACTTTAAGAATTTCGAGGGGACATTCTACTCCTCATTATGAACAACTTTTACTATGGGAACAAACCTGAAATCGCAAAAAAAAATCAGCTGTTCCCTACGCTTATGTTCGCATAACTCGTCAAAATGTATGGAGCAGCTGAAATTTTTTTCGCGATTTCAAGTTTGGTCCCATAGTAAAAGTTGTTCATAATGAGGAGTACAATGTCCCCTCGAAATTCTTAAAGTAAATTTTTTAACACCTTATATAGCTGGAGGGAAGTCTATGAAAAATTCGGTCATGTCATCTGCATGAGTCTGCAGTTATGTCAAAATTATCTAAAAACTGGTTTTGGAATACAAATACTGATTCGACTTGAATGTTTTTTACCCATTATCACAAACATTGACCAGTCAACCAAGAAAGAAATGCCATGCAACCTTCCCTTAATATTTTTTTAATTGAAAACGAAAACTTAATAGCCTGAAAACAGAACACTTCCCTTCAAATTAAATTCCATTCATTTAAACATTCTGTAAAGTATTAACATTAGACTAACGTCTTTAATAGCTTCAAATTGTGCCCTAAATTGGTACTAGTTCCCAATTAACGTCAGAAGATGAGGGTAGATGGAAATACAATGAGTTTCACTCAGACTTTCCTATAACGATGTAATCTTCTGGGACCGTTTGCAGTGGCGTAGCTAGGTAACCAGCGGCTTGGGGCAAACAAAATTTGAGCCCCCTTTTTTACGTGGGAAATCTTCAACTACAAAATAAGTTGCCATAATGAGTTGTGTTGCAATCTGTTTTATTTAGAAGGTGGGATAATTTTTTGCTTTATCAATAAGAGCATCCTAATCAGGTTTTGCCCCCCTCCCCCTCCCCCGAGCCCAGGGGTTCCCGCGCAGCCCTTCGGTAGCTACATCAGTGACCGTTCGGTATTTACGTTGGGTATACGTGTATTGAAAGTGTTCTTTGATTTGATTGAGAGCAGTGGTGGCCGAGTGGTAACGGCTCCGACTTACGAGTTGTAGATCGCGGGTTCAAACCCAGCCAGGCGCATTACTTTGTGTAATTTATTTCATCACCACTGCTCTCAAAACGGTGAAGGAAAACATCGTGAGGAAACCGGCATGTCCTTGAACCAAAAATTCTAAGACGTGACATTCATCAACCCGCACTGAGCCCGCGTGGTTTACGGCCCATTCCCCCTCCCAGAGAGGAGGGCTGCGTCCCAGCAGTGGGAACATTAAAAGGCTGCTGTGCTATGTTATGTTCTTTATTTACTTTGTTTTTCGGAGAGCAGTAACTCTTGTAAATAATATTTTCTAATTATGGTAGCGAAACTAATTTCAAAATGTATTTTATCACAAAGCCAATTCTTAGGTTTTACGGACATGAAATATTTCCATATTTGCATGAGACGTTTACTGAATACGAAAATGTTTGAGCAGAAACGCTATTTATCATAATTTGTCTACAAATGTAGATATTCATTTGGACTATTGATTTCACTTGACATTGACTTTCTATCAAAAAGGTCAAAATAATCTTTGATTCTAAGAAATAAATAGTATCATTAGTAATCCTACGTTATCTCGAACTAATGAAGATCACTTTGAAGTTGCAAAACGTGAACGTCGTTGAATTTCAATTGCGTATTAGCAGAGTCAATAATTGCAGACTTTTCTAGGTAAATACAATGTCTTATTACCTACTGTATTTATTCCTTGCAAATTGACACAAGAAAAATCGCTAGAAAATGTGACAGCGATTTTTCATAGATAATACGGTAATCCGACACCGCGTTATCGCATTGAAGCTTTTAGTCAATTTTCAGGAGCCTAACGGGGTTACCATGACGTTCAAAGTAAGATTGTTTCATTCTTATTTCAGTGTGGGTAAGAGACAGAGCTATACAGGTTGTCTAGCGCTATCTCTTACCCACACTGGAAATAAGAATGAAACAATCTTACTTTAAACGTCATGGTACAGGTCCTAGTCGGTCATTCTTCTATACAAACGTACCTATTATGGCGATAACTTCATTGTTTGATGGTATAATTTCAAAACGAAAAGTGATATTGATTTTTTTTGTCATTATCTAGCTCTTTGTGGAAGCAAAACAGTAAAAAATATAAAGTGCTTGACACTAATTTGACGACCATCTTTAGGCGTAAATAAATAACTTTTGGAGTATGAATATGCAAAACATTTAGATTCAAGACACTCCCACGCGCTCCTGTTTTGATTTCCCACCTGAAAAAAAAACGGTTTATTGGTCCGTGCATGGATTGTTATTAGATTTTTGAATTCATAATCATATCTTGTTTTTCATTTTTCCATTCTGTCATCATATCATATTATATAAGAGGCTTTTTTTATCTCAACAACTCACCGATTCATCTAAATCTAAGAGAACGTAATTCTTATGATTTGTAACACGATGCCTTAGTTAATTCTATTCCTAAATGTTTAACTATGTAAAATGTTTATGTAAGACGCTGTACATTGTTATTAAGCTAATTACTTAAAATAACAATAAAGACTGTCGAATATTGACTGAATGTTTTATTTCAAAATTACTTTAAATACCGGTAAAGATCAACCGATAAGGGGGAGTGCGCGCGGGCGCCTGCGCGTGCTCCTGTCGCGTGACGTCGCGCATGTGTCGTGTGCGGCGGTCGCCGTAGCGGAAACCGGATTATTTACCTGCGCAATGTCGCTAGTTCAACTTTAACGGTGTGCATGTAGTCGTGTCGATGGAGAACTTTAATGTATTATTACGTAGCTAAAAGGGGCCCTTTTCAGAGTGCGTGTGAGTTTGTTCTACGTTAGCGCGATCGGCACGTTTATGACGTTCGGTGCTCCAATTGGCTCGCTCCAAGGTCTTAACCAATCAGAGCCAACACGGTAAAGGTTTCAATCACGTTAACGTAGAAACAACACCCACTAAGGCCCCTGTTAATCGAGATAATGCCAATAAGGGCGGTTTATCTTTCTGTATTATCAACTTGTCTGGCATAAAAGTGTAGGTACAGTAGGGTCTATCAGAGGTGACAGTATCTGTATAGACCGACCTTGCTTTCTATTGAAACAATGAGGCTAAGTCTGCTAGTAGGCAAGTGTAGGTTCAGGAGCAAAATATGTGTGTAGACCGAAAAAACTAGTCACTGCTTTGTTTGTTCAATGTACTTCACGAAATTACTGACAAGGTCGAAAGTCAAGGGAGTTTGATTAATTGTAATTTCTATCAAAATTGTTGAAGCACATTGGTGCTTGTCTGTAAATTCTATCTGCTTTTGTTCTTTTCATTTTTAAGTGTTTTCAAAATATTTTTATCCATTTTTACATTTAAAGACAGTAATCGTTTAATAAATCGTACCAAATTCTACTTAACATACAGCAGAGTGGTATTTTTCTTTTAAATCTAAATAACAGATTTATTGTCCAAATGAAAATCGTCTGTGAGGACTCACTTTAATAGGTGGATAATGAGTATAAAAATTTTAACTAAACACTGGTTGTAGGGAAGGGTGCACAAAACGGGCGAACTTAAAAGAAAGAAAAAACTGGGCAAGTGCGAGTCGGACTCGCGCACTGAGGGTTCTGTACAGACTTACCTATGAAAACAGTTCAATTCCCGAATTGAGTTGCGAAGACTTTTCCGAATCGCATTTTTTAATGTGACGTAACTACAAATTTACAGTTTTCAGATTTTTTTGTATACTTATGAGACCTTGCTTCATGCCAAATTTCAGGATTATAGGTCAACAGGAAGTATTTCCCTATGAATTTTGATTCCCTTGGCAGTGCCGAAATACACGTTTTTTGCGACATGAACGGCCGTATCTTTTTTTCTGTTAACTCAGATGTTTGGTTTTTTCACAGCTTCAAGTGACCGCAGACCTGAGTGTATGGTTTTAATTTCCACGCGTTCCCGAGCTAAATGGTCTTGACAGACCGACAGACAAACGGACGGACAACAAAGTGATCTTATAAGGGTTCCGCTTTTTCTTTTTGAGGTACGGTACCCTAAAAAAAGCTATTTCTAAACGTTTTAAGCATTCCATTTCATTACTCGTTTAGAGTACTTATTTGCAAACAAAAACAACATAAATTTCGAGTAAACCATTAATATTTATGGTTTCTTCGACATCAAATACAATTTTGAGTTGTTTATTCTGATAATCTACTTGAATTGTGATAACAAGCCTCATACATTTTAATGAGAAAACAGGTACCTACCTACGTAGTTATGTTGAACTTAAGCGGGTAAACAAAAATACCTGGGACCCGGGCGACCAGGGCCTCAAGTGTGCTGTTACAATAGTGTCAGAATGGTCTATCATTGACTTCATAATTGATGATTTTGACCAAGTTTGGTAATCTACTAATATAATGGCGTCATTATGACTTTCCAATGGTCAACTACTGACACTTCATTGAAAGAAGTGGCATAGAATGGTAATCTTGTACATAATGACAAATGAATATTTGACGTATGCGGATAACTGCCAAAATTTATTGTGCAATCATTGCTTTCAATTTGTTTCGAGACAGCTCGATATTGTCATTCTACCACAAGATCATTGAACGATCAATGATCGACCATTATGAATTATCAGATTACGAAATTTTAGCAAAATGACAATGGGGTCTTGTTGGAATGACGAATTTATAAAAATAGCAGACTTGGGCCCGGGCGACTGAGCATCGATCTAGAAAACGTCTCAGTTAACATTTGGACGGACTAAGAATATTGTACCAAGTTGTTGTAGGTCTAAAGTAGGTACCTATCTACTTATTTATTGTGAACAAGTTTTCTTTTCAGAGTAAAACAATAATTAGGTACCAACCTATCTAATTAATTTTTTGTAGGTATTTTTTTTGGTAATATATATCGCTCACCTAGCAATATATTGGCACATCTACATTTTTTAAGTTTACAGAAACTAGTATCACACATTGTACAAATCTCTAAAATGAAGTTTTGAGTTCATTTTATATCATTGTTAATATAAATTGGGATGTTGACTAATAGTATAGACCATAATAAATATAATTAAGGATATAAATAATCCACTTTTAAACACTTAGGCTGTTAAAACTCAATTTCACATTTATTGTAGATGTGCCAATATTTTACTAAGTGAGCGATATGTATGAGGTATTTATATAAAAAGTACACAGGTAATAAAGAACCTATTTTTTTTCCCTATTTAATGTTCTTTATAGTTCATCAATTACTACTACTAGTCAGCATCAGGGTTTTTTCAGGGTTGTAGATACGTACGGTTAGAATACTCTTGGTTAGCAGGTTATTTATTCATACTGAAAATCGGCTTGAAAAAGATTGCGAAATTAAAGTCAATCATGCACATAAAGGTACAGAGGCGGACTTAATGCCTTAGGCATTTTCTACCAGTCAACCTTTGGGTCATGCAGAGAAGAATAGTGGTAGGTGCAATAAAAGAGAGAGAAGGAAAAAAAAAGGCACTATAAAAAAGATATACAAATGAATCATAGATACAATACAATATAGGTAAATATAATATATACATAATTATATGAACTATATAGATGTTGGTCCAAAACGACAAACAGAGAAGTATTAACGTTGTGTCAATCATTCTTCTTTAAAATGTATAGGTATAGTTGATAAGGGAAATTAAAAAAATCGTAAGAAGAAATCAGGAAAAATTAGGATTTTTTTTAGACAGTAGAAGACACACCGATAATGTTGAATTCGGCTTCTGAAGATGCGTTCTGTGCTTCTTTGCATTTCGAGTACGGTCCTCCAGCGACAGCCCACCCGCTATTTGTGTTCAGACATCATAATTATTATTATAACGTTCGGGGACAACACTACACGTATGGCTACAGTGGTTGCAGAGAATGCGGGAGCTCACCACGGGCGTGCATCGGCCGCGGCTGGCTCGCTCGACATGTTACTGCGTGCATGTCCACCTTACTACTGTGGTTTTCACTTGCCGTACCTAACCTGCCAATTGTCGGTATAGAGTCTAGGCCCCGACTAGAGAGCAGTGTTGGTCCGGTGGCAGCCCCGCCTTACGAGTAGTATCTAGGTCGCGATTTCAAACCCAGTCAAGCGCATTAGGAATTTTGTGAAAAAGGGTGAAGGAAAACATGTGACATCCACTAACCCGCACTAGCGCAATATTTATTGATAGTTGTAATTATTCATATTTTTCTTGTTTTTTTTATATAGCCTCTTTTTTATAACGAGAATGTTAGAACACTAGACTCCACGAATTCTTAGATTACTTCCTATTACGACTCAGTTTTTGTGCTTTTGGGTACAATATTCACTGGTCTACACTGTTCTTACATAATATCTATTAAGACTGTAATATGGAAATATTGTAACATAAACCACTTTTTTTAAAAGAGTAACCATGGTGTGTGTTCTTTATAGGAGTCGACCAATTTGGAACCGTGTACTAGCTTCTGACGTTTTAAAGTGCCCATATGAAAAACGAAAATATTTTAATTTGAAAGGTTACGATTGCCATTCCTTGTCCTAGAGAGAGGGCCTAAGTCTCAGCAGTGGGAACATTAAAAGGGTGATTATATCTAAGTTATGTTATACAGCAGTGGTTGTCCCTGGAGGAGGCCTTCACCTTCTAATGAGAGGGGTTCTTGCAAAAAGAAACCAAAAAAAAAAATATATAATTAAAAAAAAAAAATACTCATAACTGTTTTTTATATTATAAGTGTAAATTTATTGTGTGTAGCAAGAAATAAAAGGCTTTTTTATTTTTATTTTATTTATTTTATTTATGTTATACAGGCCACTATCACAAAATTACTGAATTTTGATTAACCAGTCCTATCTCCAGCTAAAGCATTTGTTTCGTGCCTTTCTACTTGATACGCTGCTGTTTGCAGTGGATGGTTTTCCAATGGATTGATCATAACATAAATTAAAATTTTGATGTGCTTTTCAAGCGTAATAAATTTTAATCTGTATTCTATCTTTTCTTTGTCCAAAATTAAAACCATATTTTAATTTTGGACGCTCATATGGATTCTCTAATCTAATGTTATTTGATTAGAACAGAGAATCAATCTGCTTTTATATACTAAGATATTTCTCCATCTGATTGACGTGAGGTATTTATGTACCTACGTTCCAAAATCAGCGCCATTAGTTACATAGATCCTATGCTTTACCTATATCGTGTTGGAAGATAGGATTTGTCGCATCTAGTTAAGATATAGTGACCCGCTGGCTTGAGCATAATTATGTACAGTCAACAGAATAATTTGGTTAACAGGTAAAAATTGTCGTCACCCAGTTTTTTCAAGATAAATACTTATATGTTGAACTAAGATTAGCTGTGGCAGTGTATCCTGAGGCTGTCTTCATACAGTGAGGGCGGTGTGTGCGTAGTGCTGGATTCATTGCTGGATTGTCTGACATTTGAGGACCTAATTTTCCCTCTAAATTATTAATTCTGTGCCTCCTCAAGTTGAGATTTGTCATAAAATCTCAACTTTACAGGAAAACAAAGACAAGTTTTTAAAAATCTTAGTTCGTGAAATAAGTGGGCTAGGTTAAAATTGAGTACCTTTTTTGTAGATAAAAACATTCACTTTCATAGTAAACTTTATTTGTTATGATTAATATCATATTTTAAAGTAATCCAAGAAAAACTTCTACCTTTTTTTATTTCTAATATGTGCTAAAATCACGTGATACATAATACAAGTCTTCAGTTAAATTATGTTGCACCTATAAGTTGTCTTTGTGTAAACTGATATACATGAAGCAAAAAAATCTAATAACTCATTACTATGTTACTAATGCAATGTTGCTCAAACTAGTGATAAACATACTACCACAGAGATTGGATTTTTTTACTTATCAGTCCCTTTGGGTCAAAATAAAACTTAATTGCATCAGTTTGCAAAAAAATGTCTACGAAATATATGTGTTAAATGATAGAAGTCCAGTTATTACTACCCCTCACTAAAATAACAAATACAAATTTAAGTAAAATTATTCAGCTTTATTAAACTTCTTTTATTAAACTTCATCAAAATCAATAATTCACTTACAAAAAAGCACAGTTGTATGAAAATTCCTAAGAGAGGTAAATTGAGATTCTAATAACATAATTTTACAATCTAAATGTAGCTGCGAGCACGCCATAACAATGGCGGTAATTCCCTTCTTTGAGGAATGTCTTGAAAGACATCACGGCTTTTTCAGCTTCCCCATAACGCAGATCCTCACCAGACATGGTAAGTTTGGTTCCTGCACCTGATTCGTGCAGAAGAAACACCCAGTTTTCACCGTTGTGTGGACCACCCGGCAGGGGCATCGACTTTCAGAAAACCTCATGGGTGCTCATGCTCATTTGATGAAGAAGGAGAGAAATGACCATTGGTCGACCGAAAAATAAATAAATGTCCTACTTACATACGCAGTATTTAAGTAGGACATAGGTACTTAATTACTAATTATGTTTGATAAAAATATAAAATAAAACCATTATGTAAAAACCGGGCAAGTGCAAGTCGGACTCGCGTTGTTTGTACGGAACCCTCAGTGGGTTCCGAACCCTTTAAAGCCGTGGGTGCTGGCTGTGTGGCTAGCCAGCACTCACGGCTTTAAAGGGTATCCAGACCACCAGCATGCCTACCTAGTCAACACCCTCGGCCTCATCAGCGACCTTGGTGAAGCACACTGCACTTTTGACTAGTCACATGAAGAGCCACGAATAACCTCTCCTGGTCGACGCTAGCAGCCAAGCCACTACGTCGCACAGCACCGCTCCGACTCACCTGGGCCAGCAGCATCATCCCAACTCACTGGGACATCACCACCCCGACTCACTGGGGCATCATCCCGACTCACTGGGATAGCACCACCCTGACTCACTGGGGCATCACCGCAGACAGTTCCGACTCACCGAGAACTATTCGGCATTCGGTTCCGACCAACTGGAACCAACCTATCACTGTGCACTGGCCTGGCAAGCTTCAAGAAGCATTAAGAACCATCGATCTCCGATCTAAGATAACATAACAACTAATTCTGCATCGCACAATTAAAGTTCTTCACGCAATTAGAATATATAGAACAGCCCGAAATCATCTATCGGGTGTTCTTCATACACTTTTTCAAGATTTGGATTGAGTTTTAAATACAATTCAACTTATATACAACACTAAAAAATTAAATTTTTTACATTTGGATTTGTAGGTATATCTTGAATTGTACTCTAATCCTGTACCATTCATTAACGCGTCACCCTCATGATATGCGCACTTTTATCATTTAGTACTGTAGCGACATCTATGGCGTCACATAAGTACTAATCCTGCATCGCGCAATTAAAGTTCTCCGCGCGATTAGAACATATAGAACAGCCCGAAATCATCTATCGGGCAGTTGCCCACCAGACATAAAGTCCGTCTGGTCGGAGGATCCTCCCTTTTCAACGGAGGCTTGCGGGACTTTATACTCTGTTTCGCCTCGGGGTTTAAAGACATTGCACACATTATATTGAACAGAAAGCAAGATGCTGAGATGTTCTAATGTTATTATGCCAGTACCTTGCGCACTTTTTATTTTCACCGTGTGTACATTTTCACAGACAGCACGGATTTCTTACATCTTCGGATGGAACTCGGAGCGACATGCGCGTTCATTAGTCCGTTATACAACGTGACACGGCATTAGGCGTGCGACGTGACGGCTATGCAAATTACATGACGATGTTATTTGTTTGGATTCAGCCTATAAATATAGGTGAGTAGGTAAAAAGGGGGGCGACGGAGCTGCCATCGTGGGTTTTATGAGTTTAATAAGTTTGGTACAGGAACGTGGCAGTGTTTTATGAAGACCATTTTTCGGACATTGCTTTTTTATATAAAAAACTGTTAGTTTAAGTTATTTAAATGCAATCAATTGTGGACCGATTTACAGAATGATTTTTTTTGTTTGAAAGGTTATGCTTCCGAATAACCGAGAAATAATTAAAAAATAATAACCTGCATTGGCATAAAAATCGGGAAGTCTATGCCCAGCTGTGGGAAAAGACGAGCTGTAGATGATCTCACGAAAATTTACTTTTCCTCATTTCTCTCTGTTTCATTTATTTTTCTTTTGGTCGAAAATTCCTTATAATTCCATCATTATGTTATTATAAGAGACGGGGATTTCTGGGCCTGTATGTATTAAGTTGAAATATGGTTTAAAATACGTAAAATATTCCGTTAATTTGTCATAAAAAAAAATCGCTTTTTCCGGTATAGAAGATGTCTTTAAAAGAAATATAATTCATGACGATTTCATTTTTACAGCAGCTCAATACTTCTTTCTACTATCGGAGATTATCGTTAGTGTTTTGGTGTATTATCCATTGTGAATTATGATGAATTGTATTATATGGATTTGTTGTCTAATATTTTCTCCATTCTACATATAAATATACCATTATATAATATAATACTATTATTATAGGTTACTTCTAGGTAAGCGCGTTCCATCGTCGACCGCATCATCGCTTTCCATCAGGTGAGATGGCGGTCAAGCGCGAACCTACCCAGAATAAAAAAAAAAAAATTAATAAGTTAGTGACTTCTTGCATAACCTCATTTTTACTAAATCTTTTATAACTCTGCTCTGAGATCGATAAAATCCGCAGAATTTTCAGTAAAAGGTTGAAAATATATATGCAATTAACTGACACTACTTTCATCTCTGTACTATCAGGCCCAATATTAAATATGAAAGCGAATCTGTCTCCTTTCTATCATTCAAAAGTGTGACAGAAATGGCCTAAAAAGCAGAAATAAAAGTAAAGTCGCAATTCTGACCGTATTATCTATTTCCTCTCACAACAATACTGAGACGTCTTATTCTCGACCCAATTTAGATTATGGACCAATAATATCGGGTTTTCTCAGAAGATTGCGATAAGAGATTACGAACAAACCCGATTATCTTTGTTCCACGATACTTCTATTGTTATGCGTCGAGATATTTGTTGATTGGAGTACTGATTTGACAGAAATGTGTGGGATTTTGATCGTGATTTGGATTCTGTTTTCGAAATATTGTTTGATTGGAACCCGTGAAAGTAGTGGCATAAGTGATAGGAAAGTTATCTACCAGACGGTAAAACTAAAGAAAACTGCAAAATACGAATGTGTACTGTGGTATGGGAGACGCAATGAAAGGCTTCTGGTTAGATTTAAACTATTTTTATATTGTATTCAGCACTTTCAAATACATATTGTATAGAAATTATGTCTCGACTTTTGTATAACGTAGCCTATCTATTGCTTGAACATCAAAAAAACCTAAACTTTTTTAAAACTTAAACCTTAAAAGTATAACATGCCAGTTTGCAATATTAGTAATATTATTGTGTGACCTGCATGGTCACCACACGAGCTACGGCCCTACGAATAGAAATGCTGTGGATTGCAAAGCACTTCTATTCCAAAAAAAACTTTTAAGGCTTAAGTATAACCTGCCTATACCTAACCAAGGGGTTCCGTCCCTCAAAAGGAAAAAACGGAACCCTTATAGGATCACTTTGTCTGTCTGTCTGGCAAGACTCTTTATCTCGAGAACGCGTGGAAATATCGAGTTGAAATTAAAACCATATACTCAGGTCAAAATCTTCGAAACTCTATTTGGGGACTGAACTATATAAATAGGTTAGTTTGTACGGAACCCTCAGGGTGTGAGTCCGACTCACACTTGCCCAGTGTTTTCTTTTTGTTTCAATTCTTATAATTTTTTGTCTTGTTGTCATAGTGTCTGTTTGCGTCTGCGAAGAAATTCTTCTATTTTCCTTTTGAATTTTTTGTTTAAATTTCTTTTAATACTCGCTAAATATCCTCCAGCACTCTGATGTTCGCACGAGTTTTTGGAAAACTTGTGTTGTTTTATTCCACAAGTGTCATTCTTCATTAATGAAGAGTTGAAGTTGATTTTAATAACGACGATGCTTGTCTATCGACGTACATTGGTAGCGCATTGGTTTTGGTATCTGCGCAAGCACACACAGAACCGTTAGTGACACAAGATTTATCGAGAATTTTATTCTGAAATAATTTCCACACCGATTCAGTAGCCGATTTTTAACATACTACTTTTAGGACACTTACAGGGATATACTGAGAGATGTGGTGGTAATGGCCCAACTTACGAGTCGGCCGTGGGTTCAACCCAGCCAGGCACATTACTTTGTGTAATTTATTTCAAGATGTTGCTCACGATATTTTCCTTAGCCGTTTTGAGACCAGTGGGGCCTCAAAACGGCGAAGGAAAACATCGTAAGCAAAAACACAAAAAACCAATAATTCTAAGATATGTGACATCCTCCAATCCGTACAGGGCCCACCTAGTGGATTGCGGCCTTTTATTTTTTTGCTAGAGAGGAGCCGTGAATTCCAACAGTCATCATCCCTTGTCCCGTTTTATTTGGAGTCGGCGTAACACGTTTTTTTTTTCTTCCTTTCTGTCTAGCCAAATTACGATCATTTCGCTTGCGTCGAACGCCTCGCCACGCTTCCGATTCCTTTGTTCTGACGTCATCTCAACGCTCAGTCACGTGGTCAGAACTAAGGAATCGGAGGCGTGGCCAACTCGAGTCGTTCGACGCAGACGAAACGATCGTAACTTGGCTGGGAGGCTGTCACCCGTCACGCTGTCACACAATCCATCCAACTTTTCATTGGCTTTCCTCTCCCTCGCCTGAGTACCAGCAATGGGAGCATAAAGGCTGATTAAACTATGCTTTATTTTTATTATACTTTCAGGATGTGCGTTTGTTATGTTCAATGTTGTATGAATAAATCTAGATAACCACAAAAACAGGGAGCCACGAGACGCCGGTTTGACTAGACAAAACGTTTAAAAGTTGGGAATACGGAATCCAATCCCGCATCAGAATCACGATCCCGCAGGCCTGTGGGATTGAAGTCAGCCATCCCGCGAATCCCGCGGGATTTGCGTGATTATGATATTTTAAGTGTTTTATTTTATTTTAAGGGATGTGCTCAAAAGTAACCCGTGAAATGCAATTTTTCTTAATAAAAATTTTTGCATTTTGCAGGTCACAGTTCCACTCTGTAAAATGCAAAAATTAAAAAAAGAAATGAATTTCGAGAGCTACCCTGGCGCTTTTTCGCCCTTAGATATTAACTTAGGTTAAAGGGCAAAGGTATTAATAAAATAAATAAATAAAGTTCAAAACATTTTGTATTACTCACTAGAGTTATTACTCGTTATTAACTAACAATTCAATGTAACGGTGTTTTAGAGTCGGCAACGATAAAATAAAATATTTTCCAATTATTTTCCATAGGCACAAATTCCACAGAAAAGTCACGAGATCCATAGAAAATTTAAAAAAGCAAGTAATTTATTGTTAATGAGGCTATGCTGGGTTTAGTACCCATTTTTCTTAGAAAAGAAAACAATCCCGCAAGCGTGCGGTGTCCCGCATAAGTAATCCCGCATCTACGGGCTCCCGCGCTTACGGGATTGGATTCCCTAGTTGGGAACATAAAACAATAAAACCAAGTTTTCGAAGTTCATTTAGTTTATATTATACAAAATTAATTAATTTTGATACTGTTGGCTTGTTAACAAGTTGTTTGAACAACAATTTAATTTAAAGCTGTTTGACGGTCAATTATGTTTTGATGGAATTTTCTAATTACCGAAATAATTGACTAAACAGTAATTTATAAACTGTCTTGATTTAGGTAAAAACAATACACACTGCGACGAACTGGTAGTGCTGCGAGCCTGGTGCTAATTTGTTTTACATTAGCGCTATCAACGAACATGTTTATGACGTTCTGGGCTTTGATTGGCCCGCTCCAAGCTCTTAACCAATCAGAGAGTCAAACGCTGAAACATCGCGATCGTGTTAACGTAAAAACATCTCACACTGTTAGCGCTCTGAACTCAATATTGTTAGTTTATTTTTGTTTGAGTATATCGGTACATAATTAAGTCAAGGAAATAGTACCCAATAGAATAGAATAGAATAGAATCGTATTTATTCGATGCTGGCAATATAATAGGCAACAACACAAAAAAAAAGTACAGATTTACAATATAGTTGCGCTGAGCGTGCCCGAACCGAAAGGGTCGCCAACTCAGCAATTGCTGGGCGTCAGACACCCAGCGCTGATTTTTAGCTGGCACCCCGCAGTGATGCACGGATGATGGTAAATAAAATAATATTACATAAATCCATATAAATATAACCCTTACTTAAACTAAAAAATTGATGCAAGTGTATTTGTGTGATAATTTTGCTTTTAAGAAATATGCCACGGTAGTAACAAACTATCTTGCTCACTTTACCCTAATCTATACCCTAATCACAAAAAAAAATTAAAATGAAATTAGTCAAATTATTTCCTTAAAATCCACCGTTCATGTTTTTTTTTTCCGGTGGAAAAATCATCATATGACATCCCCCGGTCTTGGGCGGGGCGAGAGATAGTGTCAGACTTTTACTGACTAAAAACCCACTCCTGTTCCTTCGTTGCCTTTCATACCAGGGCCGAGTCTTCCTTTCAGAATCAGACCCTTGGCCCCAGTAGGCTTCGACCCTGCTGGGCCCCTACACCGTTCATGTAAGTAGGTAATATAGCTATAGTGTAAGTAAGCAGTAATGAATAATGATAATAAAAAGCTTATTTATAATAACAGCAGTCTTTTCCCTTATTAAGTTCTATAGTAAGCTTTTAAAACTTTCCTGTACCATTCTTCTTTGAATAGCTCTTTCCACCATCATCTTAAACGCGAAATACAGAACTTTAAAAAATACAATTACTCCAACACATAAAGAAATTATGACTATGATAATTAATTCTATTTCGAAGTACTGGGACCATCGAACGTGACGACTTGGAGAAACCAAATGGCTGCCACCGTGATGTAGGATGTGCTCGATGGCGTCGACGGCACGGTCCGGTGCGGGCTCTGGTGCATCAAAAATCAATGTGCGAAGATGATGTATGTTGTTGCGGAAACTGAAAATATAAATACAGTTGACTAACTCAAAATTATGGGGCAATCATACTCCATTTTCTGTGTTCAATTTTCCTTAGCTTAGCTATTTCGAATCCTAGTGTTTCGGACCGAGCCCAACTCGTCGACGGCGCGTATTGTTCCACGCGCGCTTCAAGATGTCGCAAACCTTAGGGGCCCAGCAGAGCCGAAGCCTACTGGGGCCACGGTTAGCGTGAAAGTGAAACCATGGGTCCTGGAACGAAGGCAAAGAAAGAACAGGAGTGGGTTTTTAGTCAGTAAAAGTCGCCCAAGAGCGAGAGATGTCATTGAATGATTTTCCCAACTAAAAAAAAAACTATCCAATTCAAGTCCCATAACAGGACATGCCTACTTCTTTCCAGTCTTTCATGCACAGACCTTGTTTTATGTGTTCCTTTCTATCAGCAAATTGGAATTAGGACAAGACAAAATGAGAGAACTGTTTAGTCAAGATTTACAGGACAGAACTTAGAGTTTTGTCCTACCAATAATATTGATATTGATGAGACAAAACTTGTATGGGATAGAGCAGAAGAGTTGATATACAACTCGATTTCCTGACAGCTTGTCTTCAGAATAAAACCTCTCTCGAGTTTATGTTGGTATTTAGTCAATAATCGGTACGAAAATAAGAATTTTCTATTTAGTCATTTCCATAGTTTTTTCTAAACAAAATTTTTTTTTGTGGATATTTTTTTAAAAATAATTTCTCTCGCTCTAAGTGGGGCGAAAGCACAGATTTAAGAAGGGAGGAGATATGTTAAGTAGTAAAAATTGTACCGGAACACGATGTCTCCAGTTTCCCTACCACCGCCGAAACTACTACATTTGCAGTAATATTTACGCAGTCGCGCACACATTCGCAAATCATAAAACAGTCCATACTACACAGTCAATTATAAACCTTACCTCCCTAAAAACAGCGTGTATTTTCCATGCACCATACAACTTACGCACACATGAAATGTCGATGTGCTATGCAAAAGCAATTTATTTTACATTTACGCTAGTGATTGACTAAATAGAAAAGTTATCGATTTTTTCCTTTTTTTTTTTGTCGTGCTATTTCTTTTGGGTCAAAAAACAAAATCATAAAATGTTAATAATAATAATTTAATAATAATAATAATTAATTATTTATTAATTTGTTTTCATAAAACCCAAAAACTAACCATTTACCCGTATAAGGCCATTATATACGTCATTTCAGAATGTCAATATCAAATACTAAAAATCGGCCAAGTACACGTCCTGGTCCTCTAAAATCCTGAAAAGTTTAATAACTTGTATTATGAATTATTGCATGAAAAAGCTTTCAGTTACTAAAAAAACTTTAACTCAGGTCTAGTCTTAATTTAAGGATTGCCCATTCAAAAAGACTGCGTTTTTTTTAGAGGCTAAAGCATTTCTGGTTGAAAGTGGAATGAGCATATAGTACTATATTTTTTTAGGGAACCCATTAGGTGGCCTTCCATCAATCCATTGCTTTATTAAAATTGCGTCTTTCGGGAAACTGAAAACATAAAGTAACATTGTAGTTATCATTTTACCTAACTTACTGCTAAACCTCACCATGTAAGGCTTTTGTTAGAAAAAAAATACTGTACTATTTTTTTCTAACAAAATAAAGTTTTGAAAAAAAAATTCTATCTTGTTAAATAAAGAGAACAAATAAAGAGCTAGAACATGTTGCCTTATTTTAAACAAAAGTCGTTATTAAATTCTGAATTATGCTATTTCTTTACAACTCTGTAAAATAATCAAAATAAATAAAAATATTTACATTATTTTACTTCGGATATCCAACCAATCGATATTATGGTCGATAGTCTATATTAGTAGATCATACAGGCACATCATTAACTCGCCGCAACTAACAGCGGCTTTATTATGAAATACACCGCACTGATAAAGTATCGTTATGTTATTTTTACATTGCTTGTTCCGTTACTGAGCGTTAAAATTAAGTAGTGGTTAAAGAGCAATGTATGTACTGTAAGAGTAATACAGTCGCCTTGATATTTGAAAACAAAAATAACGTAGTAGCAGCAAGGGATATTATAAGATTTGTTGTTTTTACTGATTTTAAAGATAAATATAGTATTAAACTTGTACTTCCATATGGTAAGAGATTCCATGATGACCCAGGCTTCTCTTATCACTTCGGTTCTTGCATGAAACCAATGAACAACACGGCATTTTAAATTTGTTTACGATCACGTATCGCGTATCTCACAAGTTTGTAACTGACGGCCGTTTGCCCGAACGTGTGCATTTTGCGCAAGTCGCGCGGACATGCACACGCCTCCTTGCCACTTCTCCTGTTTTTTTAAATTTCTATGGGCGAAAGGGACTGTTAGACTTTAACTAACTAAAAACCACCCTGTTTCTTTAGTTGATTCCGTTGCGTTCCAGTACCGTACTGACTTTTTCGAACCATCCTGCCGCGCCTTCATTTAATCCAATGTTCATTTTTGCGTAAATTTAAAATTTTGGGTCGTTCATTTTTAATCTGTGGTGTTAAGTGACTAAAACTCGCATGTGTACCTTCAGTTGCCCTTTTCGTTCCAGGACCACGATAAATATTTCAAACAATCCTGCAACCATTGCAGGCATCGACACTAGCGGGCCCTGTCAATCCTGCTGACATCTTTTTGAGGCGTGCAAGGAGAAGAAAACTTACGTATCATTCCTCATGGTTTCTTCAATAATATTCTTGAGCATCTCATCATCCACGTCCTCCAGGTCAATTGCAGTGCCAATCTTGTGACGCTTTAGTTGCTCCGCGTTGCGCCACTGATCAGCTGCCATGGGTAGACCGAGGATTGGTACTGCAGCAGCTATTGCTTCATCTATAGATTGCTGACCACATTGGCTTATGAAGAGACGGACGTTTGAATGTTCTGAAAGCAATTGTTATGGTCTTTAGTACATAGCACGGGGAGGATGACAGCAGGATTGAAATATGCATCTTTAAGACAAGAGAAAAGGATAGGTAGCATCCATCCACATTGTATGAATCCGACAACTGTCACCCGCACCATCTTATAGCAATTGTAGTGTACTTTGCATTAGTAATTTTATAGAGTTACTAGCTGACGCGGCAATCGTTGTTTATTATTTATTATTATTTATTTATTTAAACTTCATGTACAGTGGTGGTACATAGGCGGACTTAATGCCACAAAGCATTCTCTACCAGTCAACCATTGGGTTAAAAAGACAATACTGTGGTAGGTGTGCACAATATATAAATAACAGATATTTTTGAAATAGAATGTAGTATCATTAAATTAAGTGGCTTATAGTAATAAAATACATATATATGCTAATATAATAAACTAATAAATACTATGATACATAAGAAATCATTCTAATTAAGAGAACTTAAAATATAGCAATTATGACGAAGACCGAACTAAGATTGAGAGAACGTTGTTCTGCCATATAAATACAAACAAAAAGAAAAGAATGGGGGTCGGGGTAGGAGAGTAAAAATTAGTCTACGACTTAATCTCACCTGATGGTAAACGATGATGTGGCCGACGATGGAGCACGCTTGCCTAGAAGTAATCTATCACTCTTTACTTAAAGACCCCTAGGTTGTAGCTATCAGGAAACACAGAATCCAGCAGGGAATTCCACACCTTAGCCCTTTGATTACCGTAATTAGAGACACAATAGAGAGACAATGAAAGAGCGAATGGCCCGCGTTCGCTTGGGGTTTAATGAATTAACTGTACGCATTATGAATGTGTTCCCAAAACGCTACCTATACACAAAAAATTACAAAATTAGATTAATAATTATTGCATCTAACATTATACCATGGTTATGTCTGCAATCAATCTCTTTAATAATACTACAATACCTTTGAGGGCTGTTATACAAAGACAAGGGCCAGAGAAACCTCGTACTTATCAAGCAGAATTTTTTTCTAATCCCAAGAATCACTAAAAATGTATTTGTATCAAAGACATTCAATATATACTACCAATTTTATATTCAACTAGCTGACTCGGCGAACTTCGTACCGCCTAATAACGTGATAAATGAAGAACCGCTCGACCGATTTTGTGCAAACTTCACATAAACCTCAAACAAAGCCTAAACACTTGGTTTGGATAGGTGAGCCCGTTCTTGAATTATAAAATCACAACGAAAACTGGCATTGATTTTTATATATATATAAGATAAGTCACAAAACAAAAGAGCGAGGAAGACTGCCAAGAAAAATTAAAGAAAGAAAAAAGTAAGTACGTAGACTGTGACCGAAATAAGGTCAGAAATGAATGGTTATACCTAGCCGATATGAATGTGTTCAATTTTAGATTTACGCGATTCAATTTGTTGGCTCCATCCAAATGAAATTTCTTATTAGGTTCAATAAAGGTCCAGGACAAATCTCCAAATCGAAAACGTGTGTTATATCTTTACTATAGAATGCGCCAGAAAAACTTGGTATAAAGTACATTGACCTTTTCCTAATATCTCTGCGTAGACCGATAACCAAACAATGAACTGTTTCTTTAATAGAAAATATAATCTACAAAGCCTCGAGCATCCGCACCTTGTAGGGAACAAAGCATCCGCACCTGGTAGGGAACAGCCTGTTTTGTATCTGCCTTACTTTAAAGAAAATATTCCCATTTGCCCAGCAACAGTACTCTCAGATTATATTTCCACAACCAAAAATATAAGACCTTGGAGTACAACCAGTTTGTTACTAACGTAGAAACGGCCACACAAACCTCATCATCATCATCATTTCAGCCGAAAGACGTCCACTGCTGGACATAGGCCTCCCCCAAGTGTCGCCACAATGAACGGTCCTGTGCGTCTCGCATCCATCGTACTCCCGCAACCGTTACCAGGTTATCGGTCCACCTTGCAGGAGGCCTTCCAACGCTACGTCTTCCGGTACGTGGTCGCCATTCCAGAACCTTTCGGCCCCAACGGCCATCCGTTCTGCGAGCAATGTGCCCTGCCCATTGCCACTTAAGTTTGGCGATTCTTCGTGCTATGTCGGTGACCTTGGTTCTCCTGCGGATATCCTCATTCCTGATTCGATCACGCAAGGAAACTCCGAGCATAGCCCTTTCCATTGCCCTTTGGGTGACTTTGAGTTTTCTGATGAGGCCACACAAACCTGCCACTACAAAAACCATCAGCAGATAGATAAAACAAATGTTATCTGATAGTAGGGGTTAATATAGAAATAATTCGCAAGACCGCTGGGTGGACTAATTTATCTAACTCATTTGCCCGGTTTTATAACAGGTTTGTTATTAACGAAGGTGATTTTGCAAGTTCGGTTTGCCTACAATCAGAAGTCTAATCGTGATTAACCATAATAATATCATAATTATCTAGTTGTAATAAACATAATGTTTCTCGATTTCAAGTTTGAAGTAATCAATGTTAAGAGGTTTATGTTAAGTTCTTTTAATTTAAAAAATAGATATAGATAGATATCTATTCGTTATGAAGATGTAACAATTACAAGACTGATTTGTTTATAAATCAAACTATAATGTTTGCAACCTTATTGTTTATTTATCTTCATCTTAAAAGTTTCTGAGTCAACATCTACGTTGTTATAATCATATCTGAAAAATGAAGCAACGAATTATAATATATGATCTAACGAACTTCCAAGTGAAGTTCGATCATTATTATGATAGTTGCTTCATTTGAAGATATAAGCTGGATCCCTCCCTAATACTGAACGATTCCCAGATTATAAAAAGAAAGTTTTGTGTCGTACCATAGATTTTACTCTAAAAAAATGAGCTAAACGTCAAACGACGCGAGGCGGATACATTGAGAGTATGGCACTAAGAAGTTTTAAAATTAAAAATCTTCGAAAAATGTGCGAAGGTTACCGGGTAAGTAGGGAAACTACATTGTTATAATCATATCTTCAAATGAAGCAACTATCGTAATAATGATCGAACTTCACTTGGAAGTTCGTTTCATCATATATTAATGTTTGATTTTGATTATTTTAATTTAAATTAGATATTTTATTTGATTTTGATGTATTATTGGATTATTTTAATTTGATTCTAATGTTCGATTTGATTTATTGATGTTTCTGTACCCTTGCAGGTTCCAGAAACGTACCTTAGCTTTAAGCCTATAGTAACATCCGTAATCACATTATGGTATGCAAATAAATGAAATGAGAACCGTGACAATGAACGAAGTCATCCCTAGCCTTTGTCCACCTAATTTGGGGTCGGTTTTTATACTAACCGGATGCCTCTGAATGCTTGTGTTTTACATGCCTATCAGACTTCCACAACTCAGTTACTGGACAACACGATACTCCTTGAATAGACTGATGATATGACCTGATGGCGACTACCTGTAACGGCAGTCAAAGATTTATGAATGACAACTGGGACCAACGGCTTTTACATGATTTCTGTTGGTGTCAGTAATGTCTTAGATAAACTTAGAAAAGTACTTATGAATGAAATAAATCATATTGGTACTGACCCGGTTTACAACTCGCAACCTCATGCATGTGAGGCGGGTGCCTTAACCACACGCCCATCACGACACTCTGCTAGTGATAATTAACGAAAATTGCTCTGAAGCAAAACAAAAGTAAAACTAACAAACTTACTTAATAGCTCAGCTTGAGGAAACCACTTGCTAATCTTCACATTGTGCGGCAAGTCATTGATATCGGCATCCCATTTCCATAGCACATTGAAGGACATCTTACTAAAAGCACTGATGAGTTTGCGATGTGTGTGTTCAGGTAGCATCCAAGGACGTATGTTTGTGCCTAGGCTGAAATAGACCGCGCCGTAGGTACAGGAGTCCAGGTACTGCTGCAGTTCCTGGAACATTGAAGTTACCATCACTTTAATAGGGATAGAAATTACTTCAGAAGTTAAGAGATATGCCGTTGTACACGTATGGGTGGCGATTCTTTCTAACAAAGATCGATTTTTGAATCGATTCGAATCGAAGTCTAAAGAATCGGTTCCGTAATCAATCGAGTTCTAAATAAAAATCGATTTCCTAAAGATCGATCCGTTGGTTGGTGGTTTGGCACTGAGTCCTATAAAGCACGGTACATATGATTCTACAGTGCACATGTGTTTCATGAATACTAACATATTACTTCTAACAAATGCGTTGTTGGATATTCTGTCTCGCGCGAAGGTACTGCAGTGACTGAAGCATACATAGTTCTATGCATTGTGCAGCCGCGACATATTGCCGTGCTTGGAATAGAAGCAACTGCTCGCGCAGGCAGCACTGTGGTCAACCGCAGCCGCTAGCCGCAGTGTCGCCTGCGGTTGCAGTCTGCAGCCCGTCTCGGAATTTCAGGTATGATCGCATCGCATTTTACCAAAATAGGACACACGGATTGCACGAACGATGACAATAGAACGAAGCCTAAGCATAATCAGCATTATAATGTTCTTACTGCTGCGACCTGCCTCTTCTCTAAGAGACGGAATGCGTAATCCACCACGCGTGCCCATTGCGGGTTGGTGGATGTCACGTGACTTCGATTTTTTCTAGGATATACCGGTTTCCTCACGACGTTTTCCTTCGCTGTTTTGGGAGCATTGGTGATAAAATAAATTACACAAAGTAATTTGCCTGGTTGGGTTTGAACTCACGACTTACAAATTCGTAAGTAAGGATCGTTACCATCGGGCCAATACGGGCCATCGTCTAAGGGTTTAACTCAACTATAAAATAATTATTCACTTACCTCGGTCATCTCGGTCTTAATCTTTAAATCCTGCAGATGTGTCGCTCCCAAATGCACCACATTCATTGGGACAGGACGCACTCCCTGCCAAATTGGATGAATATTCAGCAACAACATCTCCACTTTTTCCATCTGCTTCCTCAATGGAGGAACGTCACCAAAAAGTCTTTTGGCTATTGCGTCTTCTTCTATCTCAAGCGATTCGTACATAGAGTGCATTTTCCAATATTCGTACAATGCCACAATCTTCTGCCAGATGTTTAGATTCCAGACTTCATGTTGCATGCTGGTCGGATATAGCAATGGATGCGAAGGACCACCAAAGTTTATGTAATCGTTGAAGACTGGACCGAAAGAACTGATGGAAATTACGGGAGCATCGTAAATATAGGTCCAGAAGAGTGTGGGTCGAATCCAGGCTTCTAACAATAGGAGATCAAATGTTTCATTGTTTTTTATAAAGCTTTTTACTTCAGGTATATCTAATTGTTTTTCAACAACTTTAGTGGCCACTTGTAGCGCATGTTTCAACCCATCGTTCCTGTATTTATCCTTTCCTGTAACGTCTTCAAGGTACCTTTCTTGCCAAATTTCTTTTGTTACTTCTGATACATCGATTTCCATTAAATTGTCTGGTGAATCTTCTCTTGAATACTCTGGTAATGGTGTTATAAGTACTACTTCGTGGTCTCGAATAACCAGTTCATGTATTATGGATCTGTGAGCACTTTGGTGACTTATTAGTGGCGTTGGGAAGACAGCTAGTATTCTGGCTGTTTCGGTTTGAACGAAAATTGAGAAATTTATTAGAACCCACAGTGTCATCATCTTTATTTATGCGTAACAACTAAACTTAGTTTTCACTGAACTCAATTTTCAAATAAAAATTATATTTATCTAGTAAATTCTAGAACACTGTCGACTTAAGCAGCTACCGATGAAAGAAAAACATATTATGATATAATGCCAACTGCAGTTTTAATATTGATACAGTGAGTAGGTACGTAATGTTTACACAAATGCATCCAACATGTCATTATGTCATTAAGCCCTCTCTGTAGGTGAAAGGTTATTAGCCACAGTATGAAGATCATTTGGAATAAATAAATTAAATATTACCGTAAATGTAAGTCGTGCTACTTTTCAGTCGCCTCTCAAAGAGCTGTCAGTAACATTGGCAGGGCCCGCTAGAGTCGATGACTGCTAGGGTTGCAGGATGGTTTAAAATATTTACCGTGGGATAAGGGCAACTGAAGGAACACTACCAGGTTTTAGTCAGTAAAAGTCTAACACTTCCTCTTGATTATTGTTCTCTTCAAGATTATTGTTTTGATAATTCCCTACCAAGAAAAGCGCCAACTTTTGAGCCGTTCCGTATTGGTGACTCCCCTATTTGTCTCAGTGAGGCGTGCGTTTTTTTTTTTTTTTTTTATTGGGTGGGGAAAATCATTTTATGACAAAACCCGCTCTTGGGCGGAGCGTGAGATAGTGTCAGACTTTTACTGACTAAAAACCCACTCCTGTTCCTTCGTTGCCTTCGTCCCAGGGCCCCGGGTTTCGTTTTCACACTACCCGTGGCCCCAGTAGGCTTCGACCCTGCTGGGCCCCTACGATTTGCTGACATCTCCCTGAGGCGCGCGTGGAACAATACGCGCCGTCGACGACTTGGGCTCGGTCCGGACGGTTACCGGATGGTCGGACGGCGGGCTACCCATTTCTCGCCCTCCGCAAGCCCGCGCCTACGGTGGCCGGAAATCGGGATCGGAATCCCGGCGGCGGACAGGGCGTAAGGACCGTTGCCTCACGCGATCGGCCGCCTCCTTTGCTAGCATTACTGCTTCGCAGAAGGAGGCGACCGCCTGCCACTCCTCCTCGCTCCGGACCATGGCCTGAACCAAGGCCCGGCGCGAGAGATCGCCGCCGCCGAGTGAGGCGTGCGTGGAACATTCCCTAAGTGTCGCCATAACGACCGGTTCTGTGCGTCACGCATACATCGCATACCCGCGACCCTCACCAGGTCATCGTTCCACCTTGTGGGAGGCCTTCCAACACTGCGTCTTCCGGTACGTGGTCGCCACTTCAGAACCTTTTGTCCCCATCGACCATCTATTTTGCGAGCAATGAGCCATGCCCATTGCACGCCACTACCTCGTCTTTCCCCTAATCTGTCGACTCTAGACCTTAACATACCTGCGCCAACCTTACCAAATGAGTATATTACTTCGTTAAACTCATTGATTATGTGTAACATGACTCTATAGCAATAATTTTCTCGGAAACGTGTGTGTTTGGCACTGTATGCCTCTTGGCATTAACGAAATAAGTAAACCTTGTGCGGTGTTGACTCCGGGAGCGCTCTTATTGAGATTGTATTATATTACCGCCCACTACTTACTTTAGTTGTTCTTTCAAATACGGATATATGAGGTGATACGATGGGCCTCATCAGAAGGTTCAAAGTCATCCAAAAGACAATGAAAAGAGTCTATGCTTTTTTTTTTTAGGTTGGAAAATACCCACTCCTGTTCCTTCGTTGCCTTCGTCCCAGGGCCCCGGGTTTTGTTTTCACACTACCCCTGGCCCCAGTAGGCTTCGACCATACTGGGCCCCTACGATTTGCTGACATCTCCCTTAGGCATGCGTGGAACCATACGCGCTATCGACGACTTGGGCTCGGTCCGGACGGTTACCGGACAGTCGGACGGCGGACTACCCATTGCTCGCCGTCCGCAAGCCCGCGCCTACGGTGGCCGGAAATCGGGATCGGAATTCCGGCGGCGACTGGGGCGTGATGACCGTTGTCTCACGCAATCGGCCGCCTCCTTTGCTAGCATTACTGCTTCGCAGAAGGAAGCGACTGCTTCCCACTCCTCCTCACTTCGGATCATGGCCTGTACCAAGGCCCGGCGCGAGAGATTGCCGCCGCCGATCACCCTTACAAGGACACGGCCGCTGCTCGGCCCAAGCGGGGCACACCTCCACCGTGTGCTCCACCGTGTCCTTCGGGCGGTCCACACAGTGGCGACACCCGGGCGTAGCTTCCGCACGAATCCGGTTCAGGAACTTCCCGAATTTACCGTGTTCGTTGAGAATCTGCTTCATGCCGCTTCCTCTCTCGAGCGGTCCCTCGAGTCAGTGACGCGCATCTTTAAAATATTTATAGATTGTTTTAATGAAGTTAAAGGCTGAAAGAGTAATTTATTAACTTATTTTTGAATTTCTTTTTGTGTCGGGGGTTTTTTAAATTTTATTTTTATTGGTCCGTTTTAAATAATTTCTTCACAGTATTTACTGTTTTTTTTTTTGACGCTATAAGTC
Source organism: Mythimna vitellina (assembly GCA_949316375.1). Lineage (NCBI taxonomy): Eukaryota > Metazoa > Arthropoda > Insecta > Lepidoptera > Noctuidae > Mythimna > Mythimna vitellina. Next base: position 11,916,375 of record OX438706.1, on the reverse strand, counting down.
ATCATACTCCACAAAAATCATGACTGATCCGCATTGTTCGTTGCACACCGCGTGCGCAAGGCTAAATGCCTCTCGGATTCAAAAGTCGAGCCGGCCGAGGTGTACCGCGTCGCTTTGCATCTACCTCCATTTTGGTCCGAGGAGCCCGACATTTGGTTTGCGCAGATTGAGGCGCAATTCGAGAACGCTGGGGTGACGAGCGACATCGCCAAATATAATTACGTCGTTGGACATCTCGACCACCAGCAGTCCAAGGAGGTGAAGGACATAATCATGTCCCTCCCGGCGCATAGTCGGTACGAGAGGTTGAAGACGGAGTTGGTGCGGAGGCTCTCAGCCTCCCAAGAGCGCAAGGTGAAGCAGCTGCTGATGCATGAGGAGCTGGGGGGCCGGAAGCCGTCGCAGTTCCTCCGCCACCTGCAGAGGTTAGTAGGACCTACTATGTCTGAGGACTTTGTGCGCACCATCTGGTGTAGCCGACTTCCCACCAGCGTCCAGCCCCTCCTGGCATCGCAGCCCCACAGCACACTGGGCGCACTAGCCGAGCTGGCAGACCGCGTCCAGGACATCGTCAGCAAGTCACGTCGCAGCAGCCTCGGCAGAAGGATCCTCGACGAGCGAGATGGCCACTAAATCGCCGAACTGAAGCGGGCGGTGAAGGGCCTGACGCTGCAGACAGAGGTCGCAAGTTCGAGTCGGCCCTGTTCGAGCAATTCTCAAAATTACAATTCTCAATTATTATTTGCTGGATTTCAGCACAAGCGGACAACGGCATACCACCCGGCTTCCAATGGGATGGTGAAACGTTTCCACCGCCAGCTCAAGGCGTCCATCATATGTAATGCAAATTACAAATGGACAGAGTCCTTGCCGTGGGTATTGTTTGGTATACGGAGCGCATACAAAAAGGATGCCCAAGCGTCTTCAGCCGAACTCGTTTACGGCGAACCACTAAGGCTCCCAGGTGAATTTTTCGCACCTAGTGACGAAGGAATGACTGACGTCACAGACTTCACAGCGCGCATACGCAAGTTTGCACTAAACCTGTGACCAACTCCAGCATTCCGTCACAACAAGACCAGCATTTTTGTTTATAAGGATCTGCAGACCACTGATCACGTGTTCCTTCGTGAAGACGCATCACATGGCTCATTACAACTAGCGTACACAGGTCCTCACAAAGTTTTGCAAAGAGGAGACAAAGACTTCAATATGCTATTCAAGGGCAGAGAGGTCACGGTCTCAATCGACCGCCTGAAGTCAGCTTGTATTTTGGCAGACAAAGCTGACCCAGAGGAAGTCACTCCACCTAGCAGTAGCAAGGAGTACACTACACGCTCTGGCCGTCATGTCAGATTCCCTGATTTTTATCGCCCTTGACGGTCTCTGGAGGGGAGTGATGTAGGGTTCACCCCTACCACATAGTTTATTTATGTTTATAATAAACTCACACAAGACACCACAATTAAAACATAAACATAAACACAGCCACAGTGTTATTATCATCAATAAAAATATTATTATACAATGTCGGATGGTGTCGGCTGCCCCAGCGCGCGGGCCAGCGCACGCGGCGGTTGAGCGCCCAGGCTCAAATGTTAGTTTTTATTTCTATGAGGGTCATTCGGTCACCGACCTCGCCGCTAACCGCCTGCGCCGCGCTCGTAATTAACTCGCTTACACATTGTTGCGCGAATTGGCATTGTTTTTGTGAACTGCTGTATTGTGCTGTGACTATTGTGTATCTCTTCTGTCTGTTCTCCTTCTGTATGTTATGTGTACCTATGGTGTATATGAACAGTGCGAGTAAATCGTGAGTACTTTCCGAGTGACTTTTATTTCACCCGTACTCACTACATACACGTACCTAAATACTTAAATTCCATGTTCTTAAATATTATCAACTAGCGGTCCGCCTCAAATTCACGCGGGGAACAATTCAGGTACCTACCTACCTCATATAATATTATGCAGACATACCACATACCACTTTTAACATGAGGTTCTTGTTATCATTTGAAATGTATAAAATTGGTTAAGTCTAATCTAACGAACACAAACTCGACGGGTTTACTAGTAGGCATTCCTGTGTTTCATCAGCCACCTCCCAGTTCTAGCATCAGGTCATAACGAGAAATAAATAACACTAGTTAAGGCGAATCTAATGAGCCCAAACTCGATAGGTTTACTAATAGGCAATCCAGGGTTACGTCTCTTACCTTCGAGCTCCATCATCAGATGAGCTCAATGGCCTCAGCATGTACAAGAATATTTCAAATATTAGGTCACACATTTGTTTAAAAGTAAAGTAAAAACCCATTAAGTATTTAAGATTCCTATCGCAGTTAACAAACGAGCTGATGACCTTGAACACCTGGACAGATCTTCATAAATTCCTAAGAACCATCTTGATTAGGTCAGCTTCCAAACAAAAAAAAAAGCATCAAAATCGGTCTATTCGTTTGGGAGCCACAGTGCCACGGACAGACACACAGATACGTTAAATTTATAACACCCCTCTTTTACGTCGGGGGTTAAAAATGACGAAGATACAGCAATTTTGCTGTATTAGTTCCAGAAACGCGCCCGAGAATAAAGCTTCTCATTGTAACGTCATCTGTCATAATCAGTTTTCACCGGCGAATGAATACGATCAAAGAAAGCCGAAATTACGTCATCGTAAACAGTTCTACAAGAGCGCGCGTTTCCAAAACTTAAATAAAACCACCATTTATTGACGGAATTGAATAATTTAAAAAAATAAATGCTCAGTAAATTATTACACATACGATGTACTTACTAAAAATCGTATTTGCCATTATGTGATTGATCCTCATTATGTAGATTATAGCGGTTTCATAGCATTCATACTTCCATTGAATTTGAGATAATCACTCACAAACATACTTGTAAAACATAGTTCAGCTCCTAAAGTTTCAGGATTCAAATGCAAATTACTCCGACGTAATTGTGAAGAGACCCTTCAACTGGATCATATGGACGGAAAAGGGACTCCAAACCTGGCCGGAATTCAAGACAAAAGGTGTACTTGGAAGTTTAAATTAATATCCTTCCGTTTAGTTACGTTTACAATTTCAGGCCGATTCATTGTTCATGTTCAAAGGAAATTTAATTTAATTAAGTGGTTGATAAGGTTTTAATTGGGTTGTAAACTTGATATATCCGCATTGTTTGATGAGAATTTGGTGAGATATAGATAATGGCGATGGTAAAGGGCTCTTAACAAATAAACATAATTAATATAATGTTGAGAGCAGTGGTGGCCGAGTGGTAACGGCCCAGACTTATTATTATTTTGTGTGATTTATTTCATCACCACTGCTCTCAAAACGGTAAAGGAAAACATCGTGAGGAAGCCGGCATGACCTAAAACCAAAAAATCGAAGACATGTGACATTCACCAACCCGCACTGGGCCTGCGTGGTGGATTACGGCCCATTCCCAATTCTAGAGAGGAGGCCTGGGTCCCAGTAGTGTAAACATTAAAAGGCTGATTATGCTATGCTTATGCTAATATAATGTTCCCACTAATGGGACTCAGATCTTTTCGTAGTCCTTACCGGACTTGACGTCCGTAAACCTGCGCCTACGGTGACCGGTAGTCGTCCTACAAATCCTGAGGGGGCCAGTTAGAGCCGATACCTCAACTGGCCCCCTCAATTATCCTGATAGCTCTTTGAGGCGCGCCGTCTAGTCGTGTCTTTATCAGATGAGCTTACATTGCTCACCGTTCGTAAACCTGCGCCTCCGCATGGAATAATAATACCGTAGACATTAGCTTTATTCAATATGTAAGAAAATTATATTAATTATATAATAGTAATTATTCTGTGTTTCCTGATAGCTACAAACCGGAAATCTTTAAGTCAAGAGTGAATTGGTTACATGGTTACTTCTAGGTAAGCGCGTTCCATCGTCGACCGCATCGTCGCTTTCCATCAGGTGAGATGGCGGTCAAGCGCGACCCTATCAAGAATAAAAAAAAAAACAAAAACTGGCCGTAATATCAATGTACATATAAGGCAAAGGCAGATAAACCAAGAGTCTACTGTAAGCATAAAAATGATGCGTTAATAGTTTCGTTTACGTAAATTCAATTACGAAAAGATGAAGATAACAGTGATTTTCATTTAATCCTAAATCAATACGATCGGGGTGAATGACACAGATCCTAGTTCAGAGTTGGACGAAAACAGTCTTAGATTCAAACAAAATAAAGATCTTGCAAAGATACTAATGATGCCTACACATTTAGTCTCTACGTGAGGCCTAAACGAAAGGAAAAATCCCGTTCGTGTCGAAGTAAATACATCTATTCTATCTTCTTTCCAAGTCAAATGTGAACATGGAAATAAATGCCCTAAAACCTATGTCATGTGATTTATAGTACGTCAACCTCTTTCTTTTTTGATTTATGTATTCATGGCACGGCTGGGACCTCTTCCTCCCTGACATTTAAATTATGTGTTTCTGGAAATGTTCTGATTTAGGGATGCAAGTAACGGAGGCCATCTTAACGGAAGTGGAGGCGGGAAAAATTATTTTGTCAAAGAAAACGTGGTATGGTCTTATCGCACCGCCCGACAAAAGTATGGACTTGAGCTTTTTGATTTTTAAATGACCATTAGTATCAAAAGCCTATAAAAAGTAATTATTGCAATAATATTTATAATAGTAATATTTTTTTATATGTTTAAATGTGTCTTTTTTATAATTTTTTTGAAAAAAAAATTGTTAATAATGTAAATAATATATGTAAAGAATGCATAATAGGAATAATAACAATAATTAATGTTCATTTTAGGCAAAATATCCATAGGTTGACACAAATATTAATATAAAATCACACAATGGACAAACTAAAAGTAAGAAGAAGGAAAGAAAAAGAGTTACCTTAAAAAATTAAACAATAACAAACTGATAAAAAAAATAAAAAAGAGCAATGGAAATTGAACTGTGCCATGTAAGAAAGAGTTTATCCTTCCAATTTTTTTTTAAATTATATTATTTTTTATTTGAATATAAAAAAAAAACAAATCATATTTCACAATGATAAAGTTTTACAGTTGATAACGTGATTTCTTAGTAGTTGATGTCTAGTCAAAGCAGATGCAGCTAAATAGTAATATTTTTGATGGAGCGACTGTCTACCTGACTTCCACAACCCATTAATTGGGTAACACGATAGGAGTCCCTTGGTTTCTGACTATCCGTAATGGTAAAAGGTATATAAATGGCAGCCGAGACTAAGGGCTTGTGGTGGATGCCCCAAAGTAGCCCGTATAATTCAAATTTTCGTAAGTTTTTCGCATTTTGCAGGATCTGTTAAGTTGTATGTTTTTTTTTTCGGTGGGAACATCATCTTATGATATTCCTCGCTCTTGGGCGGAGCGGGAGATAGTTTCAGACTTTTACTGACTAAAAACCCACTCCTGTTGCTGACATCTTGAGGCGCGTGGAACAGTAAGCGCCGTCGACGACATGGGCTCGGTCCGGACGGTTACCGGACGGTCGGACGGCGAGCTACCCATTGCTCGCCATCCGCAAGTCCGCGCCTACGGTGGCTGGAAATCGGGATCGGAATCCCGTCGGCGGTTGGGGCGTGAGGACCGTTGCCTCACGCGATCGGCCGCCTCCTTTGCTAGCATTACTGGTTCGCAGAAGGAGACGACCAAGTGTATGTTAGAATCTGTGTTCTGTATGAAGACTTTTTTTAATCAGTAACAAATTTGACGCCCTCTCGATCCACCCTAGAGCGAGAGAAATCATTTGATGTTTTCCCACCTCAAAAAAAGGGTAACAAAAGAAAGGTCTGCTTTTGCGGATGCGGAGGCCTCGTTCCGTCACAACCCTATCCTGAACTTATGTTTCACGTATCGGCAAGTTTCGCACAACAGCGCTCCGTCATTTAATGTCCGTTCGAATTTATCGGGTTCAGTTCATATCAGTTTGGCCATAAGCCAGTGTCATTCAGCAGATGACCTAATTGGCCAAGCTATAACTATTACCTTTTTACGTTCTTCATCTATTTTCGTTTCCGCGGCGGGGTCCATCTGCATGAACAAGCCACGCGACGGGTTTCCGTTGCGAACGTCCGGCTTACGCAGTTTTGGCCCATTTTTTTTTTTTAAGGTGGATGTCATCCAAATGACTTCTCGCGCTCTGGGCGGAGCGAGAGGGCGTGTCAGACTCTTACTGAATAAAACCACAACTGTGTCCCTCAATTACCCTTTGCGTTCTAGGACTACGGGTTTCCTTTTCAGAAATTCTCCGCGGTCCTAGCTAGCGGGCATTGGCCCTGCTGGGCCCCTACGGTTTGCTGACATCTCTTTGAGGAGCGCGTGGATCACTACGCGCCGTTGACGACTAGGCTCGGTCCGGTTAATTACCGAACAGCCGGACGGCGAGCCACCCATTGCTCGACGTCCGCAAGCCCGCGACTACCGTGGCCGGTAGTCGGGGTCGGAATTACGGCCGCTAGGGCGTGAGGACCTACGTTCTCTCACGCGTGCAGCCTCCTCCTTCGCTAGCATTACTGCTTCGCAGAAGAAGGCGACCGCCTGCCATTCCTCCTCGCTCCGGACCATAGCCTGAACCAGGGCCCGACGCGAGTTTTGGCCTTCTTTTTTATTCGAAACTTTTATATCGGTTATGTATATTTTTTTAATACGGATATCCGATAGTTTCATTTACGGGAATAGGACAAAGAATACTTTTTTAAATTCCCGAAGTTTTTCACTTCGAATGGTTTTAGACTTTTATGCGGGTGAGGCCGCAAGTAAAAATTACTATATAAAATAAACAAAAAGGATGACCTCTTTAATACTAGTTTAGATAAACGATGTTATTATGTTTCTATGTTTGATTGTCTTACAGACAAACTATTTCAATGCGGCTCTTTGTGAATGGATTTTAACTAGGTATGTTCTGTTGTGTCTAAATAAATTTATTCGTCAGCTGGTGGCGACATTTCAATTGAATTGTGTTTCTACTCTGAATGTGTCCGGTTTGAATTTGTTTTAGGCATCCTTTCAATCTGGTATAGGCGATCATCGAAGACTAGTTACAGAAACTTTTCACAAAAAAAAGCCGAGTTTAAAAACAAACTAAAAAACCGGTCAAGAGCGTGTCGGGCTACGCTCAGTGTAGGATTCCGTAGTTTCCTGTCCTTCACAATAAGTGTCCCCACGAGTTAATGAACGACACACAACGATCAAGAACAAATACCACCAATGCCAACGAGAAACCTACCGAACGACGAATCGACAATAAATAGCTCATACCCGTCCCGACTCCATCAACTCAGGAAAAATCTTAACAGCGCGAAGTAGCTCAAAGTACAGCGCCTCTCAGGAAATCTCTCGGGTTATGAATGTTGGGTTTTCGTTGGTAATTTTGGACAGCGGGAACCGATATTAATAATTCTTTTTTTATTTGAAAGTAGATACTTTCAGGATAATTAAATATGTAAACTAATTTTAAAAAATACAAACTTAGTTCAGAAATTATTTTGTACAACTTTTCAAAAACTGTTCACCATCCCAACTGTTCAACCCATAAAGTTCAAAAAAAAAATTTCTTGAAAGTCTTTATAAAGTTCTACTTTTGAGATTTGTTTCATATTTTCTAAACTTATGTGGTTCAAAAGTTAGAGGGGGCCCCTTTTTTACTTTTGGAGCGATTTGTTCTGAAAATATTAACATTATCAAAAAATTTTTTCAGTAAACCCCTATTCATTTTTAAATACCTATTCAACGATATATCACACGTTAGGGTTGAAATGAAAAAAAAAATCACTCCCCTCTTTACGTGTACCCTAATAAAACATTTTTTTTCCACTTTTTATTTTACCACTTTGTCGGCGTGATTGACACCAAACACATATTGGTACCAAATTTCAGCTTTCTTGTGCGAACGGTCACTGAGATTATCCGCAGCCGGACGGACAGACAGACAGACATGGCGAAATTATAATGGTTCCTAGTTGACTACGGAACCCTAAAAATGCAAACTAACTTCAATTTCGAAACTCAGTGTTTCTGATTTTGTTTCACCAGTTTTGACACTGACTTTATTCTGCATTTTTATTTATTTGTTTTTGAAATTAAAGTTTTTTTTATATTTTTCATTTGTTAGGTGTGGTATCCCATAGCTTAAACTAAATACTGAGCAAGTTCTCTGGTAAGCTACCTTTTACCGTGATCATTAAATGTCTGTGACATCCACCAACCCGCACTCAGCCCGCGTGGTGGATTACAGGCTTACAGCCCATTCCCTCCCCATGAGAGGAAGCCTGAATGCCAGCAGTGGGAACATTATAAGGCTGATTATGCTAACTGACTAAGAAGTTATTTCATGTTTTCCCAAAGTGGGAGACCGCTCTAGTGAAGCGGGTGGGTGTTAGTCAATAAAAGTTTGACATGCCCTCTTGTCAAAATTTAACAGACTAACACCCACCTATATTCCTTCGATTGCGCATTGCGTTTTGAGGCACCAAGTTGAATAAGTTGGTAACTCTTTTAATCGTTCTGACAGCCCTAGCAGGTAGGCAGATTTGCTGATATATCGTCGATTCGTCATCGGATTCCCGCACCCTCACTAGGTAACGTCCTGAGGGAGGCCTATTAATGCTGCGTCTTCCGGTAATTGTCCGCGACTCCAGAACCTTTCAGCTCCATCTGTTATGCAAGCAAAGTGCCTGGCCAACAGCCACTTAAGTTTGTCGATTCTTCGGGCTGTCTTACTGACATAGCCTTTTTTTCATTTAAGGATGGACATCATCAAATCTCTCGCTCCTTTGGGTTTTTCCATCGTGTCTTTGCAGCTTTGTCGACAGAATTTTATAGTTTTGTATGTAAGCTTCACGCAGGCGTACACCAAGCGTATAATGACGAATACGCGTCTATGAAGCTACGCGTCCATGGACAGTAGGGCTAACTCATTCAAACAAGCTATGCTATATATGTTCTAAGTGGTAACATTTTCATATTTGTTTTCCTGTTCAAATTGTAACACACAATAAAGGGTCTCTATGATATTTATTATCTAAAGGGCCAGCCACAACCCCAACACGCCACCACCGGCATATTTCCTGTAGATTTCATACATTTTACATGGACTCGCCGCACAATGTAGATGCCGGTGGCCGCCACACGCTACAAATCACCGCTGCTCGCTTCTTGTGGCCCGAACCAACCACTAAATGCCGATACAAAACGCTACCACACATCATTCGCGCATTTAAACCTTCTTCGACAGAGTCCAGAATGATACTGCGCGCAAGGTTTAAAAAAACTAGCAGCCACTGACCACAAGGGGCTTGTGACCGCATCTAGCGTCTTGAGGCGGCGTTTGTGGCTGTGGCGTGTGGCCCGTGTGCGGTGACACTAAGCCACACAAATCTCCTGGGAGTGATATGCGCATTACTCACAAAAGATTATGTATAGAACTAGCTGACTCGGCAAACTTCGTACCGCCTAATAATGTGATAAATGAAGAACCGATCTACCGATTTTGTACAAACTTCACATAAACCATCTACTAAAAAGTCCGTACAAAGCCTAAACATTTGGTTTGGATAGGTGAGCCCGTTCTTGAGTTATAAAATTACAACGAAAAGTGGCATTGATTTTTCTTCTAATATATAAAATTCTCGTGTCACAGTTTTCGTTGCCATACTCCTCCGAAACGGCTTGACCGATTTTGATGAAATTTTTTGTGCTTATCCGGTATCTATGAGAATCGGCCAACATCTATTTTTCATCCCCCTAAATGTTAGGGGTAGTCCACCCCTAAACTTTTTTTTTCAATTTTAGATAATTTTTTTTATATACATAGCAAAACAACGTTTGCCGGGTCAGCTAGTATATATATAGAAGAGAAGATAAAACCTGGTAATTCATATTGTTACTGGCTGGATTTATATTTTTCATCTTTAAGATATATCTGGTATTGGTATAAACCAAGTATTATTTATATTATTACTAAGTTACTTATAAAGGAATAAGACGAGGCCATATCTAGACAGAAGACGGTTATCGCGAATATAAAATACATTAACTACGTTACACACTAAATGTAACAATATAAAGGGGTCTTATTGTATTACATTTATAGGGCTGACACTTTTGACATGTGATTAGAGTTTTTTGATACTCATAATTAGCACCTTTTTTAGCTCATGGATGTCTTTATGTAAGTCCTCTGCCCAGAGACGGGTTCAGGGGCCGGCTAACTGTGATTAAAACTACACGGTGAACTGCAGCTACCTTTGACGCGGGTGATGGATACTTGCGCATTTCATCACGGTCTCCCAGCCAAGTTTTGCCCGCATTTATTCATCCCCACCCAGTCTCCTTTACAGTCGCACTGTCATCATCGTCGTTTCAGACGAAAGACATCCGCAGTTGGACATAGGTCTCTTTGGTAATTTTTCGGTCTACCTTTTATTCTTCTGCGGATATCGTCATTCCTCATTCGATCACGCTAGAAAATGTCGAGTATAGCATATATATAGTGGCCCTTTGGGTGACTGCAGCTACAGACGGCTTTGAATTTTCTAGAAAAGCGCGTGCTGAACACGGCGTACCACTATCTTGAGTGTTTTACTGTTCAAGCACCCCCCCCCCCCCCAAGTCTATTGCCTGCAAGTCACATCCTGGTGGCAGCAGAAGTCTTAATAGATACCTTGTATATCTTAAGGTCAGTGATGGAGGTTAGTGTAGTGATGGTAGTTATGTGTCGTTCATTAGAAAATTAATGTCTATTACTAGTTGATAATTATGTAAAAATCTAGTTCATCATCATCATCATCATTTCAGCCGAAAGAAGTCCACTGCTGGACATAGGCCTCCCCCCAAGCGACGACGCCGCAACGACCGATCCTATGCGTTTCGCATCCACCGCACCCCGCCAAATGGTAAGCACAAACAAAATCTAGTTAGTTAAATTGATTAGTGTTCTAGGTTGCTGATTGTTTTAAAGTGGCAATTATTGTATTAGTTAAATATAAGGAAGGCGTTTCAAAACATCAAACAATTTTTCTCTCTTACCATTGAACCAAATAGGTATTGGAAGCAATCTAGAAAATAAAGACCTTGGGTATACGATTTCATACTTACATTCAATTCCAAAATTCAATAATTCCTGAATATATTCTGGTGCTTACTGAGCAAAACGTCCCCAGCACTAAAAACTCATTCAACTACGCTTAACTGAAAAAGTTTTGGGGACATCCCTACACGTGTTCCAGTCGTTCACTACGTCTAGACCGATTGGGGGTCTTCCCCTTAAGATTTTATTGTTATAATAACGTTCAAACTTTAAATTCTTTAAAAGTATACGTCCATTTTCTATTGTCGGTAAAGGTTATCGATACATTGTCAGTTCTAGCTTTAGATGACTACGTTAGATCAGGAGGACCATAATTCAGTAATATAATAATATTCCACAACTTTCACACAACGCCATTTAGTCCCAAGCTAAGCACACAGCTTCTGCTATGAGTATTAGACAACTGATAAACATACATTTTTTTTTTTAAATACTCATGTAGCGACATCTATCGCGTCACATAAGAACTAATCCTGAATCGCGCAATCAAAGTTCTCCGCGCGATTAGAACATATAGAACAGCCCGAAATCATCTACCGGGCAGTTGCAGCCCACCAGACATAACACCCGTCTGGTCGGAGGATTTTCCCTTTTCAACAGGGGTTTGCGGGACTTTACACTCTGTTCCGCATTACTCCAAACTCATACTGACTGAAAAGTTGAAAGGGAATCGTTTGTCTTGGTATGGTCATGTGAAGAGGAGGGATGAAACGCATGTTACTAAAAGAGTTATGTGCTTACATGTGGATGGATGGAGAGGGAGAGGGAGACCAAAGAAAAGATGGATGGATTGTGTGAAGAGTGATATGAAAGAAAAGGAAGTTAGTGATAGCATGACGAGTGACAGGGCAGAATAGAAGAAAAAAATGTGTTGCGCCGACCCTAAATAACACGGGACAAGGGCAGGATGATGACGATGATACATACATATTACAGATAAGATACACCTAGACACAGAACAAGCCTAGTGATCGTGCTCATCACACAAACAATTGTCCCGGGGGAGAATCAAACCCACGACCTCCGGTATAGCAGGCAGGGCTACTAACCTCTAAACACAAACACAGCCTGCCTGTCAAACAAAGTATTAAAATATTTAAAGTATCATGCCTTGATACTTCGACAAGTAAGTTTTACCCAAGAGCGATTGGTTGCTGTGCTGCATGTCGATCGTGGGATCGATGCACCATCTGGATGGCCATGACCCTCTGGGACGTATTTAGCCTGGCTGCAAGTCAAGTGCCTTTACTTTTGTGACTACATGGTTTTGCAGTGGTATTATCAACTCTATGTTACTTACTTCCCCGAACTTTAGGTAAATATAATCTACCTTTTCCGATCTTTCATTATCACGTAACCATAGCAATCACATCGATCCGATCAGATTTGTCTGTTCAAGTAGATTTTTCATGTAAGGCACGGCCATAGATGTAATCACAGAGCAAGGAATGAATGGACCTTTAAGAAAACTGCTTCTAGATAATTCTATTTCGTTTCAATAGAATAAGCTCATTACAGTAATAGGAAAAGGAATAGAAAAATGAAATGGCTTGTTGTTATTTAATAATCAATGTTCGATTGAAAGGAAAAGAGAAAATTGCATTTCCCGAAGAATTTCAGGGCTTTTTTTTTTTAGGTGGGAAAATCATCTAATGACAAATCCCGCTCTTGGGCGGAGCGAGAGATAGTGTCAGACTTTTACTGAATAAAAACCCACTCCTGTTCCTTCGTTGCCTTTTTCCCAGAGCCTCGGGTTTCGCTTACACACTACCCATGGCCCCAGTAGGCCTCGACCCTACTGGGCCCCTACGTTTTGCTGACATCTCCCTGAGGCGCGCGCGGAACAATACGCGCCGTCGACGACTTGGGGTTGGTCCGGACGGTTACCGGACGGTTACCGGATGGTCGGACAGCGGGCTACCCATTGTTCGCCGTCCGCAAGCCCGCGCCTACGGTGGCCGGAAATCGGGATCGGAATTCCGGCGGAGGCTGGGGCGTGAGGACCAAGAATTTCAGGGGTTGTGTTTTTCAGTTGAACGGTAGGGTTGCCAGCCGTTTGAGTTTCTCCAGATTTGTCCTAGTTAAAAGGGCGTCAGAGGAGTGTCCGGGCAAAGTCTTAATTGTATTCCGGCTACAAAATTTTAAAGCCATGGGACGACGCTGCGCCGCCACCGGGCGTCAGTGCGTGATATATTTCTATAAGTTGTTGTTTTCTAATAGTATAATAATTTTGTATTTTATTAAACAAATAATAATTTCTTTTAAAATGTATGAAAATTCTGTTGTTATGATTCAAGATGTCAAAAATGCTATATTTCGTTTAAATTTATTTGAAAATATTACACTTCTATATTAATTCAACAACTAAGCCTTAAAAAATGAATACATAAAACACTTAACTAATTAAATCTATATATACACTTAAATCAAAAACTACTAGCTAAAATATGGCGTCAAAAAACTCCTCCGCAACGCTGTCGACTGGAAGTGTACCCAAAAGGCTGGCGGCATTGTCACGTTGTATGGCAATGCTTAATCTCTGACCGAGGTAAAAGCCAGCCCTTGGGTCACGTGAAGTGTCTACTAAGCGTTTGGATAGTTCTTTGAACAGCTTATGAGCACTCGGACCCCACGGCCCAAGAGTTTCAACCCCAAACGGCTCAAAAATATAACTGCCGACGAGGTTGTTATATTTCCGCCGCTTGAGGTTCTCCGCAGCAGCAGCGGCAGCACCAGCACAGCACGAAGAGCTAGGAAGATGGGATGGCGCAAGAGTGTCGACACAGGTAGCGTCCCACACTAAAGGCCTACCCATCTTCCAGGGAAATAAAGACATACCGTCCGGTCTCTTACCATCGTCGCGTGCCAGGCCATGAGGTTCCAAAACAGCCGGAACGCCGACGGTGACAAGGGCTCGTCGGATGATGTCGTTAATATTCGCGTGCCGTGCTATCCGTCCCGCGCTTCGACTGCATGACAGGCCGTGGTGACCAAGGCTGTTGACAACTTCACCACAGTGGCAGCGATGAGGAGAACAGCAAGGAGCACCTAGGCGTAGGGCAACAGCTAGGCGGAAAGTAGTATCGTCGAATAAGGTGCCAATATTGAAATAAATAAAATAAATAAAAATTAGTTTTATTATAATTTGAACTATTTTTTACTATTTCTACTCAATTAAAAAAGTTAAGATGTGTTCGGGTTATGAGGTCCAACGTCCGGGGTTTTTACGCTTCTTATCCTGGTTACAAAGTTTATGTTACCCAAAACTAGGGTTACCATCTCCAAAAAGATGGCAACCCTAGTTTTGGGTAAAGTAAACTTTGTAGACACGAGCAAAAGGTTTGAGACGAAGTGATATTCTACAAACAATCACTCTAATCACTACACACTAATGTTTTAAGTTGAAAGTTTGTATGTATGTGTGTATGTTTGTTTAGATAGATAGATAGATATAAAATTTATTTGATGCACACAGAAATAAACAGACAATACACAAAAGCACAATAAAATTACAAAACTAAGCATATAAACTAACAAAATTTTAAAAATTCAAACAATCACAAACATGTTACGAGTACCTACATTAAACACATAATCATCATATGTTTCTTCTTTATGTTTAAATGGCTGAATGGATTTAATTGAAATTTGGTTCATGAGTAGACCATGTCCTGGATTACCACGAGATATCTTTTTGTCCCCGGAATATGTTCCCTTGGGGTTTATTTTTATTTCACCATCAACATTTCTTTAATATCACTTTTGAACCGACAGAAGTTAGGTATCGGAACGTTGTCATGAGATGCACTGGCTATAAGGTATTTAAGATTGGCTGAGAGGTACTTTTTAGTGGTGGTACCATAACTAAAAAGTGTAAATAAAACAAAAATCTTTTTACAAAAAAAAAAAAAATACAACCGACTTCAAAGTAAAAAAAAACCACTGAAAAGTGCAAAATAGCTTTAATTTCGGAAGTCGGTGTTAAATAACAAAGAGACAAAATTATTATAGAAACACCGACTTCCAAAATTAAAGTTATTTTGCACTTTGCAGTGTTTTTTACTTTGAAGTCGATTGTATTTTTTTTTGTAAATAGTTTTTTATTATTGATACTTAGCTCGACGTTGTCGTTATATTGTACCAAGTGCGTTTGCACTTGTTATGTTTATAAAAAATGCACCCTTGCATTTATCTAAGACAGACCTACATAAAATAACTTTTTACGACTTGCTCCCTACAATAACCCTGCTGAAAATTGCCCTTTTCGCAAATTAAATTACAAGCTTGACTGTGAAAACACAAGGCACCATCTGTGAAGGTACTATCATCGTAATTGGTGCTATAAAAGTAATTCAATAACTGCAAGGTATTTCCATTATTTCCAATTGGCAAGCTGCTTGCAGAATTTTATTAGTGATTTTTTATGAATAGGTTATAAAAAAATAAACTTATTAATTTTTATTTTTATTAAAACTTTATGCACTAGTAAGAAACACTGTACAAAGGCGGACTTAATGCCTTAGGCATTTTCTACCAGTCGACCTTAGGGTGGTGCAGAAATATAACATAGTGGGTGCAACATAATGGTAAACTAGATTAAGAAAACATATAATAAATATATACGATACATACATACAAATTAACCATGTTATTATGAAAAATGTATCCAACAAATCATCGCTGTGATGATTACATAAACTTCTTACGAATGTATTCACGTGGCCATCACCTTAAAAGTGAACCGACTGGAAGCCATCCTGATGTTCAGAAGGAGCGCATTCCAAAGAGAGATCGCTCGCGATTTAATGTTTGTGTACGTTAATCTTTGTAAATACTGCCAAAAACCAAACGCCCACCACCTCCGCCCTCGTCGCCCAACACCAACTCGTCACCGTCGGAACCCAGTCCGATAAGGTAAGTTAACCCCTATTTGAGGAGTGGCTGGAGAGGCGTCACAGCGTTCTCACCTTCCGCATGAAGCAGATCCTTACCGGATATTACTATATCCAAAAAAACAACTTGGGGGGTCTTTAAGTCAAGAGTGAATAGGTTACTTCTAGGCAAGCGTGCTCCATCGTTGACCACATCATCACTTACCATCAGGTGAGATGGTGGTCAAACGCGAACTTATCATTGATAAAAAAAAAAACGTAAAACTTACTAAACACAAACTAAACTACACTAAACTTACTAGTTTGGGAGTTCAGTTCCATTGTGCGGACCGCGTGGGGGACACGGTGGAGCATACGGTGGAGGTGTGCCCTGAATGTTCGGACTACCGTCGTATCGTTGTGAGGGCGATTGGCAGGAGCAATCTCTCACGCCGTGCCCTGGTTTATGCCTTGGTTCGGAGCGATAAGGAATTGGCTACTACTGCGAAGCATTGATGCTAGCGAAGAAGATGGCTGCACGCGTGAGGGAACAACATCCTCACGCCCCAGCCGCCGAGACCCTGACCTCAACTACCAGCAGCCACCGTACGCGAGGGCTTACGGACGACGACCAATGGGTAGCTCGCCATCCAACCAGCAGGGTCGAAGCCCACTGGGGCTCAGGGTCCTGGAACAATGTCAAAGAAGGAACAGGAGTGGGTTTTTAGTCAGTAAAAGTCTGAAAAGTCCTCTCGCTCCATCCAAGAGCAGGGGATTTCATAAGATGATTTTCCCACTTAAAAAAAAATCTGTGTTTGTCTAGTTGCCTTTTGTAGTCTACGGCCGTAGTTAATTTTGCAAACAATTCCTTCTTTAAGCCGGAAATCTGTTTTTGTTTTGAGCTAGATAATCGAAAAATAAATTTTCAGGTCTGGGTGTATCGGACTTTTACCGACTAAAACCCACCTGTTTTCCTTCAGTTACTCTTTTCAGTCCAGGGCGTAACACTTTCGTACTATCCCGCGACTCTAGATTTCTATACTCATTTTCTAGTTACACATGGGACACAAATACCGAATAAATTCCCTCGAAGGCCAAATCGCACAAGCAATTCTCTAAATCTGTCAGGAAAAGAGTTTCATGCACTCTGGGGAAAGAAATTAAAGTGTCTTGGAATTCTACAACTAACGTAATCGGGTTGTGGGCGGGAAGGAAAAGATGCAGAACCCATTTGGGAATGAATATTTAGAGTCGCAGTAGCACGTCGCATTTGTAAAAGTAAAGTTATAAAAACTTCGAAGAGAAATTGAAATTGATGTTTACCTACTCGTATAGGAAAAAGTGTAAGTTTTATTTAGTTTTTATTATTTTACTAGCTTTTGCCCGCGACTTCGTCCGCGTAGAAGTCGAAAATGGTTTTATTAGGTTTTTTGAGATACGAAAATATGAAATATTATTTATTATCTTCGTCGTGTGTGATAATCCATTGCATTATATGGCGAGCGATATTGTATCTTAAGATAAAATATTATAGTATCTTAGTCGTGTGCAGCGCACCTTAGTGAACTCCACTGCGGGTAACGTAACCTACGACAAACTTTTTATTTGCGGTTGCTACAGTAATCGGGTCTAGAGATCGAACCGCAAAATTAAGTTTGTTTTTTAATGTATATACTTTTCCGGAATAAAAAGTACCCAGTGTGGTGTCCAGGATATTAAAGAATAATTATACTCGTACCAAGTTTCATCGTAATCGAACAGGTAGTTTTTGCGTGATGCCTGAATAAACAGACAGAAAGACAAAATTTTTTTAAATTACATTTTTGGGTTTTGTGTCGGTCTAGTAACACTCTCTGCCATTTTTTTTTATATTTTCAATGTACAGAATTTTCACTTCTACAGATTTATTATAAATAGTATAGACTAGCGGTTCCCCGTGATTTCACTCCGCGGTTATACTTATAATAATAATAATAATTCATTTATTGTTTGTTATCGTTATATATCCTATAGCCTTCCTCAATAAAGGTAAATAAATATACGATAAATCCAACACTATAGTCATTCAAGGAGATGTCAGCAAATCGTAGGGGCCCAGCAGGGTCGAAGCCTACTGGGGCCACGGGTAGTGTGAAAGCGGAACCCGGGGCCCTGGGACGAAGGCAACGAAGGAACAGGAGTGGGATTTTAGTCAGTAAGAGTCTGACACTATCTCCCGCTCCGCCCAAGAAAAAACACTATAGTCATTTTTCAATTCTATCCAGCAGTTCTTGCTTCTAGTTCTTGTTTGTGCTTTCAAACAAACAAAGTCACCAAATATTCGATCCCCAAAGTCGCGGGATTATTCGAGTTAGGGTCACCGCAAGCCTGAAACAAATGAAATAGCGTACTGACTAAAAAGTCAGTAAAAGGTTGGGTGTCAGAACACCCAAACATGAAACCCAAGAAATGGTTTGCTTTTTAGTGTAATATAATCATAACAAATAATCAGCCTTATAGTGTTCCCACTGCTGGGACTCAGGCCTCCGATCTAGGAGAAAGAATGGGGCGTAACCCATCACGCGGGCCCAATGCGTATTGGTGGATGTCACTTTTTTTCGAATTTTTGGTTTAAGGTCATGCTGGTTTTCTTTCGATGTGTTCTTTTACCGTTTTGAGAGCAGTGGTAATTAAATAAATAACCCAAAGTGATACACCTAGCTGGGTTTGGACCTGCGACCTACAACTCGTAAGATGGAGCAGTTACCATTAGGCCATCACTGATCAATCGGTTTGGATTCGGGTTTTATATGATATTTTGAAAATTTTTAGGGTTTCGTACCTCAAAAGGAAAAAACGGAACCCTTATCGAATCACTTTGTTGTCTATCTGTCTCTAAAGAGCCTTTATCTCGAGAACGCGTGGAGGTATTGACTTCAAATTAAAACCATATACTCAGGTCTGCGGTTTCTTAAAGTTGATAAAAAATTAAACTTCAAATTTACGAAAAAAAAAGATACGGCCGAATAAGCCTAAGCAAATCAAAAATCATAGGGAAATGAATAATATAGAAATTTGGCAGAAAGCAAGGTTTTATAGCAGAGATATAGGAATAAATCTGAAAACGGTAAACAATTTGTTGGTACGTCAAAAAAAAAACCTTTTTTTGTGATTCGAAAAAATCTTCGAGACTATTCGAGAATTGAACTTAGATAGGTGTTTCGTCGGAACCCTCCGAGCGCGAGTCCGACTCGTACTTGCCTTTTTTTTCAGACTACTCTATATCTATATATAGTCTTAGTAATACAATGAGTTAGTAATACATATATGTATAATTCGACGAAGGTTTCGTTCAAAACCAAGTGCCAATATAAACGCTGTGCCCTCTAACCATTACCCATATAATAGCGAATTTAATCTACTTTTATTTCCCTAGTTTTCATGGCAATGGCGTAAAACTAACTGGACAAAGTTTACGATCCCTCGTCACGTTCAAATTGATGGTAGCTCTTGTGAAAGTGTTGCTCTTGTCTACATATAAAATCACATATTATAGATACCGGCACGGATCTTGAGCGCTGACTTCTACAGTTCTACTTGCGCAGAAGCACGCAGAAGTGAAATATCGGTTCTCTTTAGTGGTATGAAAAGAGATGCGGGAGCGGGAAGTGCAATCCTTGTACAGTGATTGGCTCGCCGGTGTGTACGATGCGCAAAACCGATCCCCGCTCTTTCGCCGAGCGCTCAAGATTCGTGCTGCTATCTGTACACATTTAACATTGCGTCATCTATATTCTATATGTACTTATATGTATATAAAAGGAGTAACTAACTGACTGACATATCAACGCACAGCCAAAACTACTGGGACTAGGAGTGTGAAATTTTATAAAAGGCTTTCTTTTATGACTTAGGCGAGCATTATAAGGGGAATATTCAAAATGCACCCCCTAAGGGTATGAAATCGAATGCAGCTACCTCTCGCGACGGGCCCTGTTTCAGGCTATGGTCCGGAGTGGAACGCGCTCCTCAAAGAGTTGTTAGCGAACCGTAGTAGCCCAGCAGGGTAGATGCCCGCTAGCTAGGATTGCGGGGAATTTCTGAAAAGGAAACCCGTAGTCCTAGAACGCAAAGGCCAACTGAAGGACACAGATGTAGTTTTAGTCAGTAAGAAGTCATTGGATGATTTCCACACTTAAAAAAAAGAAATAAAAAAAGGCTATGAAATAGGGGTATGTATGCAGAAACCTAGGCGAAGCCGCTGGGAGATGTTAATTATTTATATTACGTTCTATATTCAACCACAAAATAATATTTTTTAGATTATGAGATGGCATGGTTGGCGCAGTGGTTGAGCGATTGGCTGCTACGCTGCGTGTCGCGGGTTCAATTCACGTGCGGGACAAATATTTGTATGGCCTGTAGATAGGTGTTGTCTTGTGTATATGATTTTATATATTTGTGAATATACAGGATTTATTCCTAGTGTGAGGCAACATTTTTTAGGTAGAAAAAAATATCATGCCTTTACCTCCTTTGTACATATCGCTAATTAGGTTTTCAATAATAAATGTAATGTGATGCAACTAAAATGTGACGTTACCGTCATTTGGTTAAGTGCGTTAAAAATATATATTTCTAAATATTTCCACCACTACCTAACTCTCCACGGGTAGTGTGAAAGCGGAACCCGGGGCCCTGGGACGAAGGCAACGAAGGAACGGGAGTGGGTTTTTAGTCAGTAAGAGTCTGACACTATCTCCCGCTCCGCCCAAGAGCGGGGATGTCATTAGGATGATTTTCCCACCCAATAAAAAAAAAAATCCACTACCTAACTCTTCCTCCAACCCAATAATGCTAATTGACCCAATTTTGATGCTGTTTTTCAGAAAAAGATTTATTTTTAGTGTTTATTAAAGTATATTTAAAGATTTATTAATAGTTAATGGTTGCAAAATTTTTAAACTTCAATCACTACATGAGCTATTCCTACGAGCACACGAAAAGGGTTGAAATGAGTCCAACAATAACAAATAAATTCTAATAAAGCCGTTAGGACGCCATTTTTGTACAAGGATTACTGGCTGACAAGGGATCAAAGCAACGTGAGCAGATTGCAAATGGCCACGTGTTCTTTATTCAAAATGTGGGACGCACACACTTGTCTCAAACTCGTATAAGCAAGCAGGACCGCGCCTGACTGCGATTAAAGACGTTATCTATTGAGCAGTGGTGGCCGAGTGGTAAGGGCCCCGACTTACTAGTTGTAGGTCGCGGGTTCAAACCTAGCCAAGCGCATTACTTTGTGTAATTTATTTCATCACCACTGCTCTCAAAACGGTGAAGGAAAATATCGTGAGGAAACCGGCATGTCCTAGAACCAAAAATTCGAAGACATGTGACATCCACCAACCCGCACTGGCCCCGCGTGGTGGATTACAGCCCATACCCTCTCCTAGAGAGGAGGCCTGAGTCCCAACAGTGGAAACATTATAAGGCCGACTATGCTATGCTATGCTATTGAGATACTATGCGTTCCAAATAAGAATACGAAAGTCAATAACCTCGGTATGTCAAATGATGACTGAAAAGTACGGTTTGCAAAGAAAACTTATTTACGTATCAATAAAGGGTTTATTTTTTGCTTTGTGTTACTAAGTCTTAGTTAAATCTAGGTGAAGTAAAAACGTTATTGTTTAATATAAATAAACTAAATATATTGTTTTAAGTCATAATTAGTTTAAAAAAATCTGTTTTCTTTCTTATTTCCATTTGCCACTACACAGACACTTTATACAGTGACGTAGGGATTAGCAAAATTGAAGAACATTATTCTGATTAAACTTTTTACGTTTAAAATTCGTAAAAAAATAAAATTTTTGTAATTTTTGTTTTGCTCACCCTACCCAATTTCTTCGATTTGACAGTATGACGTGACGTCATAACATGGCAATAGATCCTATTCTTATTTGCAAAGCATTATACTTACAGTTGGGACTGGTCATGTCTAGTGGATTAATTTAATTTCTCTATTTAGAACTGGCTGACCAGGCGAACTTCGTTCCTCCAAACAGTCAATGAATGCAGTTTTCTTTCGATATAGTCAACCGATTGCGATGAAACAAAGCCTAAGTAATATATCAAGTACACAATTTTAATGTATAAAGTTATCTACATTGATTTCGCACATTTTATGTGATGCGCACACAATTAAAAACTTCTACAGATTCATTATATGCATAGATTTGTTTTTTTTTTTTACTTTATTGACATTGTTCTCAACTTCTCACCGAGATATTTCTAATACATAACATGATTGAAAAGAGTGTTCATGGAATTTCTTGCACATTCTTCCACATAGAGATCTACGTTTTGGAATGTGCAATTAGCATCACATTTCTGACAGACTTCTTGACAATTCAAAGTGCCTGTAAATGGTTTATTTGAAATGAATGCTTTGTTTCTTGACTCTTGAAAAGTCTGTCTGCACGTCTTAACAGTTGAACGGATTTAGATTAAACTTAATACACGTATTGACCGTATCCTGAAATATAAAATAGTATACTTGTAGCAACATCTATGGCGCCACACAGAAACTAAAAACTATGAAATCCTGCATAGCGCAATGAGAGTTCTCCGAGTGATTTGAACGTATATAATAACCCCATCATCTTTTGGGTAGTTTCTTGAATCAGACATAACACCCGCCTGGTCGGAGGATCCTCCCTTTTCAACGGAAGAATGTGGGACTTTACCCCCTCTGTTTCTCAACCTCCAAATTTTTTTAACCCGGGAGTAATACAGAAATTATCCATCCAAGAAAACATTTCCTTTGGATAATTTATGTATTGCACACGGACGAAGCCAAAGGTAGAAGCTAGTCGCTTGTATTAGTTAGTCGCTGAGTACCAGTCTCGACTGTCATATTCCATAGTTAGGATTGGGAAGTTGATTCAATGCTTTTATGATTTGTATAAAAAGCAACTTAGTCAAAAATTGTAAACCGAATGAACTTTTTAAATTCTTTAAATATGGGTAAAATAAATACATAAAACACTTAACTAATTAAAACTATATATACACTAAATTCAAAAACTACTAGCTAAAATATGGCGTCAAAAAACTCCTCCGCATCGCTGTCGACTGGAAGTGTGACCCAAAGGCTGGCTTTTACCTCGGTCAGAGATTAAGCATTGCCATACAACGTGGCAATGCCGCCAGCCTTTTAAATATTAAGTAAAGTAAGTTAGAAACCTTTCAATTCTGGTGAAAGGGAAACAAACTGTCAAGTAACGGAATATAGATGCTTTCACTAAAATTTGACGTCATTGCCATTAGGTTACGTTTGTACTAAAGAGAGCGAAATTTTCTCTTGTCATAAAATGATTTTCCCATCCAATAAAAAAAAACCACGTATTAATTCACACTCTTCCTCATATTAATATTTGGAGTGCTAATGTTTCATTAAAACGATACTGTTTTAAGAAAAAACAAATATTATTATTGTACAAAAATATACGTAGGATATTACCCAACGTCACAGGCTGTCAATTTCCATGAGTAAACAGTGACACACACTGACACACTTCTATGGAAAGTTTAGAAAAAGTCGTCTCAAGTCATGCGCCTTAGTGTCCTCCACAAAGAAAAAAAAACCGACGATAAATCCAACCACCAAAAAACTATTTGAAATTGTTACCACTAATATTCTGGAAAATAAATCATTCATTAATTCCTTTTAATAACCCGTAATGAGAGAGACATGTTAAGGTGAACTTTTTCTACACTAATATTATAAAAAGGTAAAGTATCACTTTGTTGTCCGTCTTTCTGTCTGTCAAGACCCTTTATCTCGGGAAGGCGTGATGGCATCTAGTTGAAATTAAAACCATATACCCAAGTCTGCGGTCCCTTGAAACCAGGGACCGAAAGGTTAATCCGTATGAGGGTTTTAACCGGGTTAATTTTTAGGATTAGGTTAAAAACCCACAATAAAGGTTAACCCGTATTATAGGGTTAATCAGCCTATACAGAACCGGTTTCTACATAAGGTGCATTTTAGTCATAAAATATCTACAAGAAAGTGACGGAGATAACTACCGCGCGGTCTTTGATCGTGTTCCGACACGACTCTAAGTAGTCACTGTGCAGGATGCATTGAACTTTGAGCCTTATTAATGTTGAGCAATACTGTTTTTCAAATGTTCGACGCTAATAATATTAAAAATATTATTTCGATTCTCGCGCATTTCGCCGACGGTATTAGTTGAATTGTCAGTGTGTTTGTACATATCGGTCGTTGTTTGTTGTAGGTACTTAGTAGGACTTTACTTTTAGTTTGAATTAATAATTAGCAAATATTTATGTAGCATAATTACCAGCCTGTTTTTACTTTTATAGCTACGTGAACTTATAGAGTGATCTGATTGAGTATGCCTAAAACTAAGAAAGATGTTATACACCGATATTTTACATTCGACGAGGAAACGAAATAAAGTTTATGTAATTTATGATGTGTGTGTGAACTGAGGGACCATAACGGTATTTACCAAAAAAAAAAAAAGATTTAGTACCACTTTAAACAATTGTAGAATAAATCTGGGAATTTGTAAACCAATATACTAAAAACTAAAGCCCTTAAAGTGCGGTCCTTCAGTTCTTACAGACCATCAACCAGATCTCGAATATTATCAGAAAAATTGAAATATTGTAAATATATTTACTGAATTTCAGACCACAAAGTACCAAAGATAAAAAATAGATAACAACTAAACTGTGGTCCCTCACAAAGACAAATGTCTTAGTCAATATTACCAATTCTAAAAAATAAAATGTTACTTTTTCTACATACAGTTTTAGTAAGAATCTTAAAACATTTCGTAAAAAGAGATGGACAAGAAATATCGACGTAATTTAAGATTAGCGATTAATAAAACTGGTCCCTCAATCTTCACACCTATTGACTTGACGTCTAGTACCTATCTTTTAGTAGAAAGTTTCTACGAAATAATTAGCATCTAAAATTGTATAGTTCTTACCTCTTGGCCGAGACAGGGGCCAGTTCTCACTTCGCTGGAAGACGGGGAAACTGGTCCTCATCGCGAAGCCGGGGCGCCCTGCGGACTCTCCGTCCGCGTACCTGCCCATTGTACTGCTCGACGAGGTGGGCAAGCTCTTTGAAAGAGTACTTGCAGACCACCTCGTCGCGCACCTAACACGGGTGGGGCCGGATCTGGCGGACGGCCAGTTCGGTTTTCGCAGGAGGCGCTCCACGGTGGACGCCATCATGTACGTGCGAGCTCTCACGACGGGGGATGCAGTGGCCCAGGGCAGGTGTGTCGTGGCGGTGTCTTTGGACATCGCGAACGCCTTCAACTCCCTGCCTTGGAGTACCATTGGAAGGGCACTCCGGTATCACCGGATGCCCGACTACCTCTGTCGTGTGGTCGAGGCGTACTTGTCGGACAGGTACATCATCCGCCCTGGTCACCAGGGAGATTGGGAACGTCGAGAGATGTCGTGCGGTGTTCCGCAGGGATCGGTACTAGGACCGCCCTTGTGGAACATCGGATACGACTACGTGCTGCGCGGCGACCTCCCTGACGGGGTTAGCGTGGTCTGCTACGCAGACGACACGCTGGTCCTGGCTCGGGGAGAGTCGTACCAGGCGGCGGCCGAACTAACGATACGCGGGGTTGCGACAGTCGTTGGCAGGATCCAGGAGTTGGGACTCGTGGTGGCATTGCACAAGTCCAAGGCCATATGCTTTCACGGCCCTCGGAACGCGCCACCACCGGGTTCCCGACTAACGGTAGGAGGAGTTCACATCGGCGTCGGGTCAACGATGAAGTACCTGGGACTCGTTATCGACAGCCGATGGGATTTCGAGGAGCACTTCCGACGTCTGGCTCACCAACTAAATCGGACTGGGGCTGCCCTCGGGCGGCTCCTACCCAACCTTGGAGGTCCAGACGCCTCCTGCCGGAGACTCTACGCAGGAATCGTTTGGTCCATGGCCCTTTATGGCGCACCGGTGTGGGCGCCGGCACTGCGGAAGCAGTCGGCGGCCCGGTTGAACGCGTGCCAGAGGATCATGGCCATACGAATGGTGCGAGGATACCGGACGATATCCCGCGAAGCGGCGAGCCTCCTTGCTGGCCAGTCACCATGGGATCTGGAGGCAACAGTCCTTGCACACATGCACGATCTGCGCATGGAGCTGCAATGCCGGGGCGAAACTTCGCTGTCGCGACAAGTCGCAGTATGGCGGACAGAGCTCCGGCGAGTTCTCATGGAGAAATGGCGACAGCGACTGTCGCGACCCAGTACTGGGCACGCTACAATTATGGCGGTAAGTCCCCTCTTTGAGGCGTGGTTGGAAAGACCTCACGGCGTCCTCACCTTCCGCATGACGGAGGTTCTCACTGGACACGGTAAGTTCGGGAAGTTCCTGCAACGACGCCCGGGTGTCGCCACTGTGTGGACCGCCCGGAGGACAGGGTAGAGCACACGGTGGAGGTGTGTCCCGCTTGGGCAGAGCAACGCCGTGTCCTTGTGGGGACAATGGGCGGCGGCGATCTCTCGCGCCGGGCCTTGGTTCAGGCCATGCTCCGGAGCGAGGAGGAGTGGCAGGCGGTCGCCTCCTTCTGCGAAGCAGTAATGCTAGCAAAGCGGCTGACCGCGTGAAACAACGGTCCTTACGCTCCAACCGCCGCCGGGATTCCGATCCTGATTTCCGGCCACCGTAGGCGCGGGTAAGAAGGAAGTCGGTGTTAAATAACGAAGAGACAAAACTATTACAGAAACACCGACTTCAGAAATTAAAGTTATTTGGCACTTTTCAGTGTTTTTTTACATTGAAGTCAAACGGAAAACAATAAATGCCTAAGGCATTAAGTCCGCCTTTGTACTTTATGTTGCATGAAGTTTAATAAATAAATAAATAAATAAATAAATAAAACAGCAGCATTAGATGAAATGAAAACAAGGTTGTACGGTTAGTTTATGGTAAGTTCGAGAGGTTCTTATACTTGATTCTTGCGGAAGAAACGCCCGGGTGGCACTGTTGTGGGAACCACCTAGAGGACACGATGTAGTATAATGCATCGTGTCCTCCAGATGGTCCACACCATACCACCAGCCAGGCGTTTCTTCCGCAAGAATCAGGAGCAGGAAACCTCCCGAACTTACCATAAACTAACCGTACAACCTCGTTTTCATTTTGTCTAATGCTGCTGTTGTACTGTTTTCCACACTAGTGTAGAAAAGTGCACGAGCTTGCCGCTCACGCGGGCGCTAAACGACCCCCATTGAGTCGCCGAGCAGCCCCCGTATATGTAGATCTTCACAAGTGTATAACAAAAACATCGATTGATAACAAAATACCAAAATGTCATAACCAAATTGAAGTTTTCAGTTTCTAATACGCAAAATAATACGCAATGTTTACTTTATAAAATAGTGAGCTAAAATAAAATAATTTAACAGGATTCATTTTGAGCAGTTTTATTATTTTCTACTATTTGATCTTATTTACTTAGATAGCAAATAAAATTCATTAGGTGAACCATTTATTTATGATCATTGTCAGATTAAAAGCGTTAGCGTAACATACTCTTTGGTCAGAATACGAAAATAACTGACAGCAGTAATCGGAACGTAAAAATTTCTGAAATGACGTTATTTTTTTCGGAAGTAGGAATTGTTAATCATTTATTATCATTTTTACGATATTTTTAATGTGGTTAAAAAAGCGGTGAAAAATCAGTACATTGTATATATAAATAAAACATTATTTTTAGTATTAATATACTTGTGACGCAATATGGTACGGGGTATGAGCATTCTTCTTTGTCTCCATAACAATAACAAGAGTTGCACCGCGGTCACAATGACAAACTTTCTCTACTTGTATCATAATGTTGTATCATAATAAAATTTTACAAAAAAAAATACAACAGACTTCAAAAACAAACTAAGAAATACGAAAAGCTTTAATTTTGGAAGTCTGTATCAAAAAACTAAGAATCGCAATTAGAAACATCGACTTCCGCTATTTGGCATTTTTAGCAGTCGGTTAAATTTTTTGTAAAAAATTTTTTGTTTGTAATCTATTTTTGTATGTAATACACATACGCCATGTAATATAACGTTAAATTAACTGTACAATCTTGTATTTATTCCGTCTAATGCTTTATTAAATGAATACTGTCTACATTTTGTTTCATTTTGTGGTCACATTACTCGGTCTATATTCATAGAATAAAAAAAACTTTTTACAAAAATAAAATACAGCCGACTTCAATGTAAAAAAACACTGAAAAGTGCCAAATAACTTTAATTTCTGAAGTCGGTGTTTCTGTAATAGTTTTGTCTCTTCGTTATTTAACACCGACTTCCGAAATTAAAGTTTTTTTTGCACTTTCCAGTGTTTTTTTTACATTAAAGTCGGTTGTATTTTTTTGGTAAAAAGTTTTTTTTTTACACTTTTTATTTATGGTTCCACCACTAAAAAGTACCCCTGAGCCATACCTAAATACCTTATAGCCAAAGTGCATCTCATGAAAATTCTAATAATACCAAACACGGTTAGATTAAATTTATTGATTACAGAGTTCCGGTGCCTAACTTCACGATTCATCATCAGATTAGTTCGATATATTCCCACTATTCTTTCAGTCAGTCATCAACTACACGTATAAATAGAAATAAATAAAGCAATTTTACTTGTTACGACAGTTCTACTATGATCCTATGAAGAGCACTGATCCATATCTTCAAAGTTCATGACCAGATCATAACAATATTTCTATGGGACCAACGTGGAAGCATAAACTTTCAAACAAAAAAAAAAAAAAAATTCAAAATCGGTCCACAATTGATATGAACTTGAATTGCAACCGTATTATTCCATATTTGTAACTTGTTTTTATTTTGTCCGCTTTATATTTCGAATAAGTGCAAAATTCAATAAATGAGCGACAACTAAACCCAAGCGAGTAGCAAACAGCCGCGTGTGACGTAAATTACCGCGACGCGGCCGAGATCGTGCAACTTACAGGTTCTTTCTCTTTCATTCGGATTAATCAGCAATATTTTATAGATTAACCTTAATAGTATACAGGTTAACCCGTATAAAGGTTAATCAAACATAGGGCTTAAACGTCTAACCGGTTAACCTTTAATCCGATTAATGGGTCCTTGCTTGAAACTGTAAAAAAATCAAACTTCTGAGATAACGAAAAAAAAGTTACGGCTGTTTATGTCTCAAAAACGTATATTTCGACACTCTCAAGGGAATCAAAATTTATAGGGTACTTCCCGTTGACCTAGAATCCTGAAATTTGGCATGATGTAAGGTTGCATAGCACAAGTACAGGAATAAATCTGAAAATTTTAAATATGTAGTTACATCATAACAAACCTTTTTTTGCGACGGGGATGCGGTGTACCAGGGCAGGTGTGTCTTGGACATCGCCCACGCCTTTAATTCCCTGCCCTGGAGTAGCATTAGGAGGGCACTCTATTATCACCGGGCACCCGACTACCTATGCCGTGTGATCGGCCTTTATCACACGACATAGGTTGTCGGGCATCCGGTACACCCAGACACCCATACCTGTCGGATAGGTAAATTATCTACCTTGGTGTTCAGGGAGAGTGAAAACGGTGAGAGAAGTCGTACGGTGTTCGCTGGTCCTGGCGCAGGGAGAATCGTATAGAGCGGCGGTCGAACAAGTGACACGCAGGCTTGCGACAGTCGCTGCCCAAGTCCGAGGTCATGTGTTTCACGGCCCTCAGAGCGGCTACTAAGGCGTACCCAATTAACGGTAGGAGGAGTTGACATCGGTCGACGATGAAATAACTGGGACTCATCCTCGACGGCCGGTGGAATTTCGAAGAGCACTTCCGACGTCTGGCTTTCAAACTGAAATCGGACTGGGGCTGTTATCAAGCAGCTCCTGCTCAACCTAGAGGGTCCAGACGTCTTCTGCTGGAGATCTACTCAGCCATCATTCGGTCCATGGCTTTATGGAATGCCGGTATGGACGCCGTCGCTGCGAAAGCGACCGGTGGCCCAGCTGAACGCATGCCAGATGGTCATACGAATGGTGCGGAAACACCGTACGGTTTCCCGCGAAGCGGCGAGCCTCCTTGCTGGCCTACCACCATGGGATCTGGAGCCAACAGTCCTTGCACGCATGCACGATTTGCGCGCGGAGATGCAATGCCAGGGCGAAACTCCGCTGCCGCGACAAGTCGCAGAGACAGAGTTCCAGTGGGATCTCAAAGTGAAATAGTGGCAGCGACTGTCGCTATCCAGTGCTGGTCACGTCATAATTATGGTGGTAAGTCCCCTCTTTGAGGTGTGACTAGAAAGACCTCACGGCATCCTCGACTTCCGCATTACGCAGGTTCTCACCAGAAGTAAAGCCCGGGTGTCACCTCTGTGTGACCGCTCGGAGGACACGGTGGAGTATACGGTAGGGTGTGCCTCGCTTGGGCAGAACACCACTGTGTCCTCGTGGGGGCGATCGGTGGCAATGGGGCCTTGGTACAGGCCATGGTCCGAAGCGAGGAGGAGTGGCAGGAGGTCACCTTCTTCTGCAAAGTAGTAATGCTAGCAAAGGTGAAGGCTGCACGTGTACGCGCGAGGGACGGCTCTCACGTTCCAGCCGCCGGGATCCCTATCCCGATTTCTGGCCACCGTAGTAGGCGCGGCTCGCGTAGCTTGCCATCCAACCGTCCGGTAACTGTCCGGACCAAGCCAAATCGTCGACGGCACATATTGATCCACGCGCGCCTCAAGGAGATATCAGCAAACCGTAGGGGCCCAGCAGGGTCGAAGCCACGGATACTGGAGCCACGTGTAGTGTGAAAGTGACACTCGGGGCTCTGGGACAAAGGCAAAGAAGGAACAGAAGTGAGTTTTTAGTCAGTAAAAGTCAAACACGCCATCCCGCTCCGCCCAAGGCGAGAGATGTCATTGGATTACGTACCCACCTAAAAAGAAAAAAAAGTTCTTATAGCACAAGCTCTACTTAGTTTGGGATTAGATGGCGTTGGGTAAAAGTTGTGGCATATTACATTAATACAATTACAAACACTACTTCGAAAACATTATTTTAAAGCACGTTATTTCTTTTCACTTTAGCTATACACGTGTCGAATATAATTTAAAGTAATATCATTTTTACAGCTAACATTAGCCCATGCAATTTTCCACAAAGCTCACTTAATCTCAATATGTAACCAGTAACTATACTTTACACGTGTTACGCGGAAGCTTTCAGACACGTGTGTAATGTCTTTTAAGGGTCCAGGTCCCGAGTAGTGCCATAAAACAGTGACTTTCTGAAACCTACTCCTCGGTAACGACTAGGTCAATAGGTTTGAAAATGATATATGTTTATTATAGATTCATGTATTACATTATCAACATAATTATGATTTTTTCGTATGACTAATACATTTGCCAAAAAAAAAATACGACATGATATTTTTTTGCTTGTTTTCCCTTTTTCTTTCAAATGACTTTGATATTTAAAAACATGTTTACATAAAAAAAAAATCTGGTTAAGTGTTCTTCAAAATGTACATAGCATATGTAAATCAATCAATATTTCGCAAAGAAAATAAAGGTTAGCTCTGCGGGCGCATGCCGCAGTACAAGTGTATCTAACTCCGGCCAGTCCCCCTAGCGAAGTTACAATCGTATCGTTCGCGCCGAACGCTTCGAGTAGGCCACGCTTCCGATTCCTTTTTCTGACGTCATCTCAACGCTCAGTCATGTGATCAGAACAAAGGAATCGGAGGCGTGGCCTACTCGACACGTTTGGCGCGAACGATACGATTGTAACTTGGCTAGGGGGGCTGAAAGCAGTGGTGGTCGAATGGTAACGGCCCCGACTTACGAGTTTTAGGTCGCGGGTTCAAACCCAGCCAGGCGCATTACTTTGTGTAATTTATTTCATCACCACTGCTCTCAAAACAGTGAAGGAAAACATCGTGAGGAAACCGGCATGTCCTAGAACCAAAAATTCGAAGACATGTGACATTCACCAATTCGCACTGGGCCCGCGTGGTGAATTACGGCCCATTCCCTCTCCTAGAGAGGAGGCCTGAGTCCCAACAGTGGGAACATTAAAAGGCTGATTATGCTATGCTTATGCTTAGGGGGGCTGATGTTCAAGGGTCTATACGCTTTTACCAACGACATGAGGACCGATTTGCTATTGGTACACATGCGGTTTATTAAGGCTTGTGTATTCAATTAGCTAGAAAATTGAGTAATCACGGTGTTTGTCTTGGTTTTTGTTTGGATTTGAGTTTGTTTGAGAATCGTATTGGTTTACAAGAATTACAGGAAGCGCCTGGATCATTGCAAAAAATGTAGAAGGTGCCTAATAAAAAAAAAAAAAATGAGAATATAAAAGTACACATTTAAATTTATGTTAGAGCATTTTCTGCTCTCTTTGTGCTATAATTAACAAAATAATTTTGACCAATACTCCCCTTTTTATGGTGGGAATTCATCCAATAACTTCTCGCACTCTTGGGCGGTGCGTGGGGCATGTCAGACTTTTATTGACTAAAACCCTCTTCTGTTCCTTCTTTGCCTTTGTTCATGGCCCCGGGGTTAACTTCCACTTAACCCATGGTTCCAGTAGGCTTCGACCCTGCTGAGCCCCTACGACTTGCTGACATCTCCTTGAAGCGCGCGTGGAACGGACAGTTACCGGACGACCGGAGGAATCTCTACCCATTGCAAAGAGTAGAGAACCGCCTACGCCTACGATGACTTTTTTTAGGTATTAATTCATTCAATGACTTCTGCCGCCTTTGGGCGGACCGGGAGGGCGTACCAGACTTTTACTGACTAAAACCCACTCCTGTTCCTTCTTTGCCTTCGTTCCAGGGCCCCGGGGTTCTCTTTCGCACAACCCATGGCCACAGTAGGCTTTGACCCTGCTGGGCCTATACAGTTTGCTGACATCTCGTTGAGGCACGCGTGGAACCGGTGGCGCGTTGGCTCGGTCCGGATGGTTATCAGACGGTCGGACGGCGAGCTACTCATTGCTTGCCGTCAGCAAGCCCGCGTCTACGGTGGCCGGAAATCGGGATCGGAATCCCGGCGCATGGGGTTTGAGGGCAGTTCCTTCGCGCGTGCGGCCAAAGAAGCGTCGCAGAAGGAGGAGACCACCTCGCTCCGGACCATGGCTTGTACCAGGGCCCGGCGCGACAGATCGCTGCCGCCGATCGCCCCCACAAAGACACGGCAGTGCTCTGCCCAGGCGGGGCACACCTCTAACGTATGTTCCACCGTATCCACCGTATCGAGGAGTGGGATATCTTTTCCTCCACAGTTCACGTGTCTGGTCAGAAGCGCTGTTCTCCGGGAAGGTCGTATATTAAAAAAAAAAAACAAAAACAACTAGGTAAACATATTGTAAATCAATCGGTATGGAATTTAAGCGTAAAAAATTGCCTTGTTTTCCAAATCATTGATCCGGTTCAACCAGACAGAACCACTAAATCAAACGGCCTAACATGTTCCAAATTACTTCCTTCGAAAAAGATGCCAATTTTTTCCATAACAAAGAAGTATTGAACTCTTTCGATCTGTTTACTAAGAAACTACAGTTCATTGCCCTATTCACATAGGAGTGATATATAATTAGGCTGGACTTAAGGGATTAGGCTATGAGTCCATGCTTGTTTGACACGAGGGACCGAGTTCATTAACATTATGATATTATTATTATTAATTATATCAGATACATCCATAATTAATTAGTAGAACTTAAAACTATGTTAGTAACATTGCTCATTAAAATAAATAAATTCAATTCATAAACCTATACATATAACTGTGCCCACTTGCCGCTGCCCCAGACCTGCAGCTGAGCAAACGAGTCCAGTGCCCCAGGAAGGAGCAATTTGGCTTATCAGCTATCACCCTCAAAATGCTGTTGGTGCTCCTCGGAATCCTTCGCACCAGGGATGCTTTTCTCTTTCGCATAATAGCTTGAAAGCTATCTATATGAGCTTCAGCAAACATGTCCGATGCGCTAAAGAACCGCGGGAGCCCCAACAGTACCCTAAAGGCGTTATTATATTGAATGCGAAGAACGTTGTAGGCCCTCTGCATATGTCTAACCCATAGGCTGCACGTGTAGAAAGACTGGCAAAACGTCTTGAATAGAGTGAGTTTCATTTCTCTAGTACATCGTGCAAACCTACGGGCCAGCATTAATACATCGGATGGACAACGCTCTTCGCTCCCTCTCGATGTCACCATCATTAGTCAAATCCTCATTCACAATGTGACCAAGGTACCGAACCCTATGAAAATGTGACACCCTATTTAGTGGTACACTATTATGCTGTTTTCAGAAGAAGATTTATTTTTAGTGTTATTTGTTTTTTAATATAAAATTATATAATAGTAGCAAATTATTGTTGTTATTATTTGTTGTGGACCGATGACCTAGTAAGGGTCGCAGGAATCTTATCGATGCGAAAGGCTCAGAACTTGTGCTTGTGGCGACACTTAGAGGAGGCATATATCCATCAGTGAATGTCTTTTAGCTGAAATGTTGATGATGATAAAAAATTGTACAAAAACAAACGCATGAAAGTTTAGAAAATAACACTTCTACCTGCCTTTCAGAGAATACAAGCATCATAATACGATATATAACATAACTTATGAATCACAAGGAGACGGTCCTAAGTGTGTTCTCTCTTAAGTCCGGCTTTGCGGCGAACCGCACGGAGATCTGGGTCTATAAAGTTATTCATATAATTGACCGTATGAAACGTTAGATGGCG
Organism: Mythimna vitellina; assembly: GCA_949316375.1. Classification (NCBI taxonomy): domain Eukaryota; kingdom Metazoa; phylum Arthropoda; class Insecta; order Lepidoptera; family Noctuidae; genus Mythimna; species Mythimna vitellina. The sequence goes on along the minus strand of OX438706.1, from coordinate 11,881,558 downwards.
AAGGCCTAGGATACTGAGCTCTTTGAGAACTCTTTGATGTGATGGAACTGCTTATGTAGGGACACTGTACTAAATTAAGTATTCAGTGATAAGCGGGGTCACCATGACGTTCAAAGTAAGATTGTTTTAACCATGTCGTTGTCCTAGAACGGAAATAGGAACTAAATTACATAGGTGTGTTTTAGTCAATAAAAGTCTGATACGCTCTCTCGCTCTTTCCTAAAGCGAGAGAATTCATTGGATGATTTCCTAGCTCAAAAAAAAAACCCGTTTAATCTGATTTTATTTCACATAGACCTAATTATGGGCACTTATAAAAGGTCAGAAGCTAGTGCACGGTTTTAATTGGTTAGTTCCTATGGAGAAGAACCAGCAAGGAACTACATGGTGACTTAAAAAACGATTTATAGTAGTATCAACTTTGTGTCCAAAAGTATAATAAAAAAACAGTAATCTATGAAGCCGCGGGACGCCGCGGCTTCGACAACACTGTAGACTTACAGTGTCCTCACATTCACATTGTAAAAAGAGGTTATATAAAAATAAAAATAAACCTATCAATAAATGCGTTATTTACATAATAAATAACTAATGTGAACTTATTACAATTTAGTTTAAAATAAGCCAAAGCTCACATACCTCGCCAAACCTGCCTCGTATATTTGTACCCCTGGGACTCCTAGACAGCTCGCTGCCGAACATAATTAGAAGGCCATATTGTTAACAGATAATTGAGCTCACTATACTACGCTTATATGGGTCCAAACATACTGCTAGAAAAATACAAAAATACTCCAGGAATTACGGTTAAATATATTTTTCTCTCTCCGTGCGTCTTTTGCGTAAGGTTGCCGATCTCCCAAAATAGTCGTTTCTGTCCGGCAAACATCCATTTTTTTACCTCTAATGCTGAGGCTACATTATCGCGCAAATATTCGTGCGGCCCTGTGGTAACAACCCCGACTTACAAGTTGTAAGACGCGGGTTCAAACCCAGCCAGGTGCATTACTTTGTGTAATTTATTTCATCACCATTGCTCTTAAAACGGTGAAGTAAAACAACGTGAGGTGACATGGATCGGCATGTTCTAGAGCCAAAAATTCGAAGTTATGTTACATCTACCAACCTGCGCTGGGTCCGTGAGATAGATAACGGCCTTTTGCCTCTCTTGGAGAGGAGGCCTTACTCCCAGCTGTGGGAACATTGTTGGGGTGATCTTCTTCTTCTTCTTTTTTTCGATTCGATGGTAAACTCGTCAAACTTTTTGGGCCCAATAGGTGGCTACATTAATAGCAGCATAGGTAGTACTCATCAATTCCTCCAAAGTGCAGGTATACGGGCATTCCAACATGTGGCTCATGTTTTGAACAGGAGCTCCGCACTCACATTGAGTATTCGATGGGTCTATAAAACCCCATTTTGCCAAGTTGAGTTTGCAGCGGTCTACCTGGGTTCGCAACCGATTTAGTGCCTTCTATACCATCCGTGTTGGGGTGAGTATATTATGTTTATGTTATGTATTCGTTTAGCGTTGTCGCGATAAAAACATATTTTTCAGGTATATGCATTGTTGTTGTCTACATTAGTAATGACAGTACTGCAACAAGCATTCTTGTTCGCCCGATGGCTTCGCGATTCGATGAATTACTCGGTATCCTTTCGAATATTCGCCGAATCCCGATAATGTAGGCACAGCATAACTCAAATGAACAAAGTAATGGGTCGAGGAGTAGGTTTTTTTTGTTTGTATGTTACCTACTTATTAGAGACTTTTTTGGACCGATCTGGCTGCCAGCCAGTTTACAATTGCGGTCAGAGAGCTAGAGTGCATGAAAAATTAATGATCTAAGAGTTTGTTAATGAAGATTAAAGATTCAGAATACTTTCAGAAGTTTTGTGCACTTAGAAAATTGGTTTAGTAAAGATTACTTTAGGTAGGTACTTTTCCGTTTTATAGAGTGCTTTATGTTATTTTCAAGAATGATATTCTTTAGTAGCAGCATCAATTTGTAGATCAACAAATTGATATTTTACTTGACATTTTTTGTTTTGATGTAGTAAATCATACAATAACTCCTCGTGGTTTGGGTAGAGCGAGAGGTAGTTTCAGATCTTACTTAGTAAAACCCACCTGTGTCCTTCAGTTGCCCTTTGCGTTCCAAGACCACGGTAAATCTTTTAAGAACTCTTTTGGCCTTAGCGAGCGTCGGCCCTACTGGGTCCTTGAGGTTTTCCTAATATAGTATTTATTTTTGGTGTACAATAAAGAATATATCTATCTATCTTTAAGGTGCACGTGGAACACTAAACGCTGTCGACAACTTGGGCTCGGTTCTTACCGGACGGCCGGATGGCGAACTACCAGTTGCTCGTCGTCCACAAGCCTGCTGAGGGTATATTCCCAGTAGCCCCCACATGAATTGCTACCAGGTCGCAAATGGGAATTAAATCGATGTGAATTTATGCCTTTGGTTTAGGTTTTTATGATAAATAATAATAATGAGTGATTAAACTACAGGGAAGAAAATTTTGTTGGTTTGTCCCTAATAAAGTTACTCATCTACTTTTAAAACCACATTGACTGGCTTGTTGGTCTAGTGGTTAGTGGCGTTGACTGCTATGCCGGAGGTTGTGGGTTCGATTCTCACCCAGGACAAATGTTTGTGTGATGAACACGATTTGTTCTGTGTCTAGGTTTAATTTATCTATAATATGTATGTATTTAGAAATATATAAGTATGTTGTCTAGTATCCTAACACAAGCCCTGCTTAGCTAGAGACTGGACGGCGTTGTGTGATAGTTGTGGAATATAATGAAATCATTGCCGCAGTAAGATAGTGATAATGAGATAACGGTCCACGTCCCAATGTACAGCAGTTTGAAGTAGGGGCAATAATTGAAAGAAAAAAAAGAAAGAAAAATATGTATGGTGTATGGAGTACTGCTCTCATCTTTGGGACGGATCTGCCCGATACCAGCTTGATGCACTTGAGGCAATTGAGAGGCGTGCCAGGAGGATCATTGGCAATGATGCACTCGTTGAGTCGAGGCTCCAAAGTCTTGAGCATCGGCGCCGAGTTGCTAGCCTGTCGGTTTTCTACCGGTTGCATTTCGGGGAGTGTGCGTCGGAATTGCATAACCTAATTCCGCCTAGCCCGTTCCATCATCGGACCACCAGGCGTACGGCAACGCGCCACCGGTACATGGTGGACATTCCACCTATACGCACAAAACGTTTTGGGAACACATTCATTGTGCGTACAGCTAAGGAGTGGAATTCCTTGCCGGAATGTGTGTTTCCTGATAGCTACAACCCGGAAATCTTTAAGTCAAGAGTGAATAGGTTACTTCTAGGTAAGCGCGTTCCATCGTCGACCGCCTCATCGCTTTCCACCAGGTGAGATGGCGGTCAAGCGCGAACCTATCCAGAATAAAAAAAAAAAATATTTTATTTGGCGCATGTATACAGATACACACAATGTAGAAACAACATGTAAACACTTAAGATAAAAAATAAGAACATAAAATAATTACCATTATGTGTCTCGCACCTGCACTAAATAGGTCCTGTTTAGCAAAAATGACAGACCACTTCGTGGTAGTTGCCTGACGCTGGTTTTCAACTGAGCCTTATTGTGATTGTATGGTAGAAAAGTTAGATTATTTACATTAATAATAATTGAAATAATGATTGAATAATTGTCACTAGGAGTCAATTGAATTCCCAGTTGACTCCTGGTGACAATCCATGTGAGGTATTCCAAGCCATACCACGTTGAAAAATATAGGTGTGATAAGATTATAAAAACTATTAGATTCCTCTTTCTAAACCATTAGTTACGTAAGAAAAATATGTCACTGGCACTGGATTCCTGAAATATTTTTTTTCTGTACCTGACCTTACGAGTTCAATGACCGGACGATGAAATAATGAGTTTGCAAACAGGAAAGTTTATAAATTAAAATTGTTATGCTTCAGCGTTTTCTTTTCCACAGAGCTATGGTTCTCTTTTTTTTATTTTGGCTATTCTTGTTATTTTTCCAAATTCATATAACAATTGCAACAAGAAAAAAGGAGCAAAATTGTGCATGAGCTTAAGCACAATCAGCTTTGTAATTTTCCCACTGCTGGGACTCAGGTCTCCTCTCTAGGAGAGGGAGTGGGCCATAATCCACCACGCAGGCCCACTGGGGATTAAATGTCACATGTCTTCGAATTTTTGATTCTAGAACATGCCAGTTTGATCACGATGTTTTCTTTCACCGTTTTGAGAGTAGTGGTGATGAAATAAATGATACAAAGTAATGCGCATGGGCGGGTATGAACTCGCAATCTAACAAAAGCAATTCATTAAAACCCAAGCAAACGCCGGCGTTCGCTCTCTCATTGTCTTTCTACTGTGTCTCTAATTACTGTATTCGAAAGGTTAATAAATAAATACATTAAAAAACATAAATTTTCCATATCTTAACCCTGTCGTTGAAGTGGTGAGTGGTGGGCGCTTCTAGGGCTGACTCTGTATCGGCATTCAAAAAAGTTAAAATCTCCAACTCTACCTTATCTTTTGAGCGATGACTTCTGGTTAAATACCAAAGCGAACAGCCGGCGTTCGCGCCTTGTAAACATTTCCACGATTGATAGATAGGTTAGTAAAACGGTACATGGTAAACTTAAGCATAGGTGAATATAGGGGGGGGGAGGACAGAAGGGGGAGTGGGCTCTGACCATGCCAGGAGGATGTTGGGCTAATGATTCAAAAATCTTTTGATAATTCCTCAGGTTCGGCCTACCTCATCCAATTCTCTATGTCACCAGCATTTGGTCTAAGTTTAAATTGTAAATAACAAAATATGGCCGCAACATCCAAAATATACGTTTTTATTATTTTCTTATCTAGGTATCAGTCATCATCATAACCGGTTAGGGCTCTTGTACATGGAAAGTTTTCTGAGCGTACAGGGTGCCAGCCATACGGTTTAGAAAAAAAAATCAAGCTTGTACATGACACGGCAAAGCTAGCAGTCCAGATTTGAGATCAAATCCGTGTATGTAAGTAGTCACGAAAACCTGAAAATGTTCAATGTGTCATGGCGTTTATCATCGCGCCGAACGTCGGCTGATGTTTTTTTATTGGAGTATTGTGGGTACCACATAATTTTATAGTTTTATCGTTTTATTCAATGTGGTACAAATTTTATTTTATAATGTTGTGTTGTTATTTATCAAATAGTTATTAATGTATTTTATTTCAATAAAATTATAACCCAGTAAGTACACAACATCAATATTTATTTCAGTTAAGTACATACGAGTATTATATATATATATACCCTAGTCCGTGCGTCAATGCGGGGTGTCAACTGAAAACCAGCGCTGGGTGTCTAACGCCCAGCAAATGCTGAGGTGGTCACCCTTTTGGTGCTGGCACGCTCGGCGCACTTTGTACTTTTGTTATTTTTTACTGTGTGTTTATAACCGTTGTGCTGTGTTTGTCCCGAATAAAAGTATTTCTATTCTATTCTATTCAATGCCGTATATGAGGTTTCGGAATAAAAAACTTTCTAATGTTTATTACAGTGTCTGGAACTAGGAGTTGACAAGACAGTCCTCTGTGCAGAGGATGCATGAGTCAGAGGAAACTGTCGCGCAACTCATCAAACTGTTCACTCATCGCCCTGAGCAAACTGAAAAGACTCATCTGTTTCTGGAGTGAGGTGGGCTGGTTAAGGTGAAGGCCACCATGGCTCACGCACAATGGTCCGCCAAGGACTAAGTGCGGAAACCAGACCACAATAGATAGATAGTGTGGTTGACACGACCGGCTCGCTCGGTGGCTAGCTTACAACTGAGGACTGGTTACCCCCTCTACTACAGCGTGCTGGTCTATGAAACCCATAGAGGCATACTCTTTATTTGTATACATTACTTCGTCGACACACTCGCATAGATAGCGATACACACACAGTGCGTAGAGGTAGCATACCGAGGAGCAGGTTCATCAACAAGTTCCCACAGTGATTCATATTACACTGATAGCCGTACCTACATACGGCGAATTAATTGTAGATTTTCAGGGCGAAAACACGTATATGTACAACAGGTCTTAAGATTTAACATCACAAAATTACGCATAAAGTCAATTACTTTTCCCAACAAAAAACAATTTTATTATTCTGGCAACAGAATCAACTTGGATCCGGAAATCCCTTAACTGTTCTCTTTCACGGTCAAATTAACGTCAAGAAAATTCGTTTATTTTGTTTACCAAGACTTTGTTTGGAAGAGTGGAAATTGCGGGTAATTCGTTAACGGTGAAAGTGTTACAAAGAAATTTATTACATTTCTTTTTTGTTGTTTTATAGAGATGTATTTTTTTTAAGTCTTCTTGAACCAGGTACGGTAAGATATCCGTCGGTTCATTAACTACTAGCTGTTCCCCGCGGTATTACTCGCATCTTTGGTTACTGGCCAACTTTAATGCTTCGTAGCGTGATAATAAATAGCCTATTTTTTTTAGTTGGAAAATCATCTTTTTTTTATTGTTATAAACCAGTGCTTGACTGCGATCCCACCTGATGGTAAGCGGAGATGCAATCATTAATGGTCAGGCGCACTAGTTTATTAACAGCCTATTCACTCTAGCCTTGAAGACACCCAAATTATAGTTGGACGGGAAGACCACAGCAGGCAAATTGTTCCAGTCCTTCGATGTACGCGGTATAAACGACGAAGCGAAACGCTTAGTCCGGACCGTTGAAGTTTCAACAACGTAAGGGTGGATACTCGCCGTTCGTCGGGTGTCCGATGGTAGAAATCTAATGACTTCTCTCGCTCTAGGGCGGAGCGAGATGGCTTGTCAGACTTTTACTGACTAAAACCACATCTATGTTCTTTCAGTTGCTCTTTGCGTTTTAGGACCACGGGTATCCCTTTCAGAAGTCAACCCATTGCCCCAACAGGCTTCAGCCCTGCTGTACCCCATCGTTTTTGCTGTAACACTACGCGCCGTCGACGACTTCCTGAACCAGTTACGGAAAGAGAAAATGTATTAAAGACTCGCTGTCTCCCACGGTATCAACCACGTTTTTTAATTAATGTCCTACTTCCATGGGAAGCATGATGTTATCATCATCATCATTATCATTTCAGCCGATAGACGTCAACTGCTGGACATAGGCCTCCCCCAAATGTCGCCACAAAGAACGGTTCTGTGCGTCTTGCATCTATCGGATTCCCGCAACGGCGTGATGTTATACACCACTAATTTTTAATCAGTACAAATACATATATGGCTTATTAAAAAAGGTCTTGTTATTATTTAAGTAAAGTCTCAATAAACAATATTCATAAACAGCAAAGTTATTATGTTTGTTTATATCCCAAAATGTACCTCAATTTATGGAAATATTATACAGGCTATTGATTGTGAATAAACGAATGACGATCAATATCGAAAAACACGGCGCGTTGTATTTTCTAGTAGCAATAGTTATGAATGATTGATTCGAATTTTCGTGGACAATTTTGGGATTTAATTTTTTTTTTACTTTTGATTAGACGAATATCAGTAACGGGTACGGATATAGCCCCATTATTTTGTACTAATTAAAAAATAGGGGTGTATAGCCTATACTATTTATCAAGAATCTGGCTATTCCATACAGATCTTTTTTTCCAATCTTGCTGGTAGTTCCAAGGATTAGCTCGTTTAAACAAATATTTAGAAAAACGGTTCCACTTTATTATATTATACTAGTTTCTGCCAGCGGCTTCGCTCGCGTAAAAGTAGATACTCCGTACAAACTTTCGACCATGGGGGTCGGCTTTATTCCTTTGGAGGGTGAATTTTGAAAAAATCCTTTTTAGGGTTCCGTACCTAAAAAGTAAAAAAAACGTAACCCTTATAGGATCACTTTGTTGCCTATTTGTCTGTCCTGCTGTCAAAAACCTACGGCACAAAAACAAAAACTTACCTTATTTGCAATTCGGAAAAATCTTAGAGACTATTCGGGAGTTAAACAATTTACATCGGTCAGTTTGTACGGAAGTCTGACTCGCACTTGCCGAGTTTTTTATTCTTTATCATAAACAATTCCCAATTCCAAATTTTTTGTCTTTGTGGAAAATTTCAGCGTTCTAGGTGCAAGGGGCTAGGCGTTAATGAGTAAATCAGTGAGTCCGGACTTTGCCTTTTATATATTATACAGATATAGATAGGGAATATCTTGACGAATCAGACTTTCACGACGCAACGATATGATAGCGATTTTTAGTTAAAATAGTTTTAATGTCTATGATAACGCGCTGTCGGGTTATTGCACTGCGCCTTTCTGCAGAGCCATTTTTGTTAATAGGTATGTTATTCTTCACAGCCAGGAGGTTATGTAATAAAACAGATACTTTTGTATAAAATAACATATTTATTACCTTTGTGTTGTCAAGAAGGCAATTAGGAAAATGATGCTAATTGCACATTCCAAAGCGAAATTTCAAATTCTCTATAGAGAAAAATGTGCAAGAAACGCCATGGACACTCTTTTATTTAAATCATGTTACACAAATATCTCGGTTACATATTTCTTGCCCACATTCTTGTCGCTACAATAATACAAGAGACCCATTTTGCGCCCGCTTTCAACCATCGCTGACTCAACAAGAGACCTATTGCCCGCCATTATGCTAAATTGACAGTTTTACTACAGATAATTACAAATACGTTTTAGTGTTGCGAGCACAATTAGTTGATTGCAATGAATAATCGAATACAAAATAAATGTAATAATATTCTTGGTTAAAAATAATAGAGTAAATAATCTCCTTCGTAAGTCGGGCCGTTACCCCTCGGCCACCATCGGCATTGTAGGTCGCGGGTTCAAACCCAGCCAGGCGCATTACTTTATGTCATTTATTTCATCACCACTGCTCTTAAAACGGTGAAGGAAAACATCGTGAGGAAACCGGCATGTCCTAGAACCAAAAATTCGAAGACATGTGACATTCACCAACCAGAACTGGGCACGCGTGATGGATTACGGCCCATTCCCTCTCTTACAGAGAGAAGGCTTGAGTCCCAGCAGTGGGAACATTAAAAGGCTGATTATACTTATGCTTAAATAATCTGATTACGTTTTAAAACTTAGTACTTATAATAAATCCTAGACTAATACGCGGAAGATCCTCGTTCGACGTGCCCCCCTCACATAATGCTAATTGTAGTATAGCCATCTCTTACCATCGTTTTTAGGTTGGCGACACATTGTTACCAACCTAATGGTAGCGTCTTACCGCCTGCGCCCCGCACTTGCGTCCCGCTCTTTCCTAAAAAAAGAAACAAACGTCTCTCTCTCGTGAACGCGCTCGGATCTTGACTGGACTTTATTTTGATCAAAGATCATTAAATATATACTACCAATAGACAGGACACAGCGAACAAAATTGTAATCCGATACTTATTACCTAGTGGTCATAAGTCGCTCAGTCCTATGTGTCACCCGTACCTATCAAGTCGCTTTTCTATTCGTTTTATGCACTAAAAGAAACACATTTTCTGAAAAAATATGCTGAGTTGCGCATTACGCTATTGCAAATCTTGCTATGGTATAATGACTGGACCTAACTTCGTAAATATTCTTGGTATTTGCGCAATAGTTAATTAGAATCCAATAATTTTCATAAATAATTCTAGAACATTTGCTAATTTTGTGATAACGCCATCTATTGCTGAAAAGCTTAACCCTCTCTAGGTTCACACTGAGGCTCTACCACGAACTCTTAACGTGATCCATTTTACGACCTAAACCAATTTTTTAAAGGAATGGAGCTATATAGAGTGTATAGCTCCATCACTCTTTTTCGCTCGTATGACTGAAATTTTGACATAAGGGTAGGGGGGGGGGGTAAGGCCCCTGGCCACCTACCGAGCGATAGTTCAATTTATATCATTCATTTTTACAAAAAATCGCGTGTTTGCTATTCAAAGCTAGATGGCGTCACTGAGGCAAAGGATGACAGTTTTTCTTTAGACATTAAAATAAAGACAGAAAAAGAGATACAATAGAGCGGCTATCAGGAGTGATAGCCGCTCTATTGTATCTCTTTAAATCTCTTCGATTTTGACGCATTGTAAAAATTTTGCAAAAATATATTAATAAAACTCCTACACAATGAATTAAACGACTCCTTATATACGATATACCTACCAAGTCAATCTTCATTATATCTGACCCTAAACATCAGTATCACTGGCTCATTTAGCTGAGTACTGCTCATATATTGATGATACACTTCAAGTTCTGCTCACGAACGAGCGCCGGAACGGGCATGAATATATAAAGACAAGCGCAGCTAAATAAATTGGAGGCGAGTTTCGGATAGTTGGGGGTTTTAAGTAATGTAGTAAGTAATTGATGTAGCAATGGATTAGGTCAGATATTTGAATACGTGGGTTACATTAACGATATTCTAATTGATTAACTATCTCGTCGGTCTAGTGGTCGCAAACTAGACTGGTGAATGTAAGGGTCTGGGAACGACACACAAGTCAGGTAAAGAGTTTTTAGAGGTGTAATGGAACAGAGTGTAAAGCCCCACATATCTCCGTTGAAAGAGTGTTATAACCAGGGCTTGGAATTAGGTAGAGTTATTCATGTACTTGCATCAAAATGTTGCTATTAATATGGGTCATCCCGGGATTTCTAATTAAAAATCCCGTGTGGCCAAAAATATTACAAATACATAATAGTAAAAACGTCAGAGATAGATAAGAGAAATAAAACAATGGTAATTAACAAACAATTTTTATTAGTATTTTTCATCTCTCTACTCAACTGAGGTAAGGTTAACAAATTTATACACTTCCTCCTCCTCGTCATTAAAGCAGGAAGATTAAGTAAGCACATGTTTAATTCTACCTAATTCCGACCCCTGGTTATAACTAATCCGGGCAACTGCCCGATAATATAGATTTCGGGTTTTTGTATATATATATATTTTTTTAAATGCCATATTATTGGCTTCTTACAAAACATCGACTTTGTAGAATAACAATTAATTAATAAATAGCTATATGTATTTAATTTTTTTTTAACGAGCAATGAATATTCTTTATTTATTACATTTTAACATATAAATAGCGCAACATTTGTCTAAAACGTCACACGTCAATATACAACCCGCCCCTGATCGTTCCCGGTGCAAAAGTGCCCATAATACTGGCCGCATTACCTCGCTGGATAGCGATGGCCATCCTTTGCACCAAGAACGACCCGGACCGGGAGTCACCCGTTGCCTCCCCGAGCCTACGGCCTAAATCCCCCACAAAACGCTTTGCCTCCGTACTCCAACTGCCCAGAGTCTCCACAGCAACAGGCACAAAATGGTAAAGCTGCACCAAGGAAGCGTACTTCAGCCTTTTTTTAAAGCAGGCGTCTTCAGCGGCGGCAGAAGCAGTGTGCATGGTGCGACTCAGGTGACTGGCGGCGACAGTGCTGACGCAAGTTGCGTCCCAGATCAGGCACTTCCCGTTCTTCCACGGCACCAGAGTCAGCCCATCTGGCCTCTTACCGTCAGACCTGCTAAGACCTGGAGGCTCAAGCACGCAGGGGATGTTTGCCTATATAAGGGCTCTCCGGACAATGTCGTTCAAGGCGTGGTGACGCGGGAACCTCCCTGTGCAGCGCCGACAGCTCAGTGCGTGATGGCCATCGGCCTCCACCAAAGAACCGCAGGTGCATATATGAGGCTCGCACACCTTACAGCCTAGGCGGAGAGCCACCGCCACACGCAAAGAGTCATTGTCGAGTAGAGTGCCCAAATGAGGCGAAGGAATCGCCTGTAACCACGCCCCGGACTCGGGTTGCGACACTGCTCGTAGTCTGGCCTTATCGACTCCCAATGCACCCTCTAACAATTGCTCTTGAAGCAGCTTCACCCCAATGTCATCCCACGCCCGCTGAACATGTTCTGATTCGGGGATTGTCGCACCCGAGTTGAGGGTCAACCAAGCTGAGACAGCATCTGACGCAAAGGGCATGCTTCCCCCGTCACCATTAGTATTGAGTAATACAGTGACTAGGTTGGCAACCCCATGCGCAGACGCCAAGAAAGCCGGCAGACCCACATCCCGTGCGCGCACCGAGACCACCACAACGGATAGGTAGAGCTGCCTGCCTCCACTGGGGCCCATCTAGGGAGACATTGAGAACAGACTCCACCACCACCTTCAAGGCATCGTCAAACGAGGAAACTTCCTCGGGACATAACCAAGTAGGGGTGGTCCGCAACATATATGTGATTTTTGGGAGAGCGAAGCACATGCGCAATAGGACAATCGCAACGTGCGCGGAAAGATCTTTAAGACGCTCGTGAGCAGAAAGGAGGAGCCGAGTTCGAGACGTAATGGCTTCAGGAACTGCACTAAGTAAGATAGGGGATCCTAAGAGATAGAAGTCGGAGCATGAAAGTTCTCTGAGGCCAGGAAGAAAGGAGTTAAAGCGAGAAAAGTGTGTACGAGCTTCAATACTACAGGGGAAAAATTCGCACTTCGAGGGATTCAACTCCAGACCCAGGTCTCTGAGGCGAGGGACTAGAGCCTCTAAGTCCTGAAAAACATCTTCCGGTCTGCCCCCGATAGTGCCATCGTCAAGGTACCACACATTTAGGCCAGATTTCACCTCGACAATCGTCTTATGAATGGCCAAACTGAAAACGAGTGGCCCGAGCGGGTCCCCCTGTTGGGCTCCCACTTTTGAAAGAATAAGACTGTTATCGGAGAAAAGATTAGAAGGCAGTCTATAAACCTGATGAAGGAAGGGGTATAAAGATGGGATTTTTTCCTTGACCTCGCTCAACAGAACGTCTCTTTCCAAAGTATTGAACGCGTTGCGAATATCTAGCTTCAGCAGTATCGAGTCTTCGTTCTGCGGATCCATCACAAATGCTCGCGTAGCGTGGATGGCAGCTTCGCATCCCAGACGTGTGCCAAAACCCAACTGATGAGGCTGCAAGTAGCGGGACATATCCTCTTTCATTGTACGACAAGCCAATTTTGCAGTAAGACGGCGAAAGACACTACCAACTGCAATTGGTCTTACTCCGCCGTCTTTTTTTTCCAGTGCAAAGAGTGATGCCCCGTATAGGAACGGACAAACGCATGGGTTCAACTGACCACTTAGCAAGAAATTTGCCAGCCCAGTCAGACCCCCCACAAGGCGCCTTCCACTTTCCCCCGCCGACACCGAAATCAACTCCTTGAGGTGCCCCGGCCGGATCCCGTCCAAGCCCGCTGCTGATCCAGTATAAAAAGAACCAAGCGCCGATACTACGTCCTCCTCTGTGACTGACAATGCCGTAAATGAACGGTCAGGCTCTGGTGGTAAACTGAGAGGACGTGAAGGATCGGGGTGCTTAAGTTTCAACGCAGCAAGGGTGTCGGCATCCCCCCGAGCAAACGAGTCGTCGGACATCAATAGTCGTACTGCCCCTCTTAAATCGCCCTCAAAGACCTTTGTTTCGATACTTTTTTTTAATGACCGGTCACCCGACCTTCTTTTTCCGCCCACTACATCGTCATGACAATGCCCAGGTGACATTATATTGGCTTTGACTTTAGATGTCACATTACCGGGCAACTCTTTTGCTGGGACTCTTAAAGACGTGTAAGCAAACGAAAGAAGAGCACTCCACTCATCTACCCCATTACCAGCAACACAAGAGTCTATAATGTCGCAGAGTTTCCCTGCCGCCTGATTCCGGGCACCCTTAGGTATATGCCGAAGAACGGGAATACATGCTTTGTAAGAAGCTAGCCTATCCAAGGGACTCTGGGCCGGCGAATGCGTCGGGGTCACCTGTCCTGACGAAGAGGTGTTAATTGTGCCGACCGGCGGGACCTGTGAAACAGCACCCGAACGTAGGGCATGTTTGTGCATGCGTCCGATGTGCACCTTCAGCCCGTGCGCAGAGAAAAATCGAGAAGAACCTGGGCAGTGGGGACAAGTTAAAAATGAAGGCAAACTCATTTAGTACAATAATAAATATAGCGCTCGGAAATAGGGAAATGCAAATAAATACCTATAAATTACAATAGTGATAAAATATACCCAAATAAAGTGGCAACAACAAACAATACATAATTTAAGTTACAATAAATAATTTAAAAATCAGCTTTTCAATAATTCAGAATGTCTACTCTGGTTCCCGGCTGTATGTAATTTGATTTAGTATATTTTCAGGCTAGTCTTTCAATTATCTCACAGATGGTGTAAAAAGTAGAATATCCAACACGAAGATAAAGCTGTCTTTGCCCTGAGCGGCTTGAACTCCTCACTTCACTCAGGCCTCTATACTATAGGTTCCACAGCGTGATGTTCGAGGAGCGCCCTTCGCGCACCAAGTTTTTTAAATTGATATAAACCAGTGCTTGACTGCGATCCCACCTGATGGTAAGCGGAGATGCAATCATTGATGGTCAGGCTCACTAGTTTGCATATAGTGCGCATATATTCTAATCGCGCGGATAATTGTAATACGGTGATGTAAAATTTCGAATTTTAGTTCCATTGTTGCATCATAGATGGCACTAGAAGTGCTATTGGTGTTTTCAGTTAAAAATTACTTTGCAGCACCTCGGAATTTGGAAGTTGGTGATAGGAAAGCACGTAAATCCGTTGGTCCTGTGCATGTTCTCTCTCCGGTCGTGTCAGATTACCGGCCTATCAGACTATGACAGTAAAAGATCATAGAGTGTACCTGTGTTTGTGCACACTCGTTTACACTATAATATCTCCTGCTTATTTGGTTAATTTCTGTTCAGCCCTCCTAGCGAAGTTACGACCGTTTCGTGACTGAGCGTTGAGATGACGTCAGAACAAAGATTGGAGGTGTGGCCTACTCGAGGCGATCTACGCAAGAGAATTAAAATGAAACGGTCGTAACTTGGCTAAAGGCGCTGATTGGTCAACGTGATCAATATTCGGTCGGGACGACTATCAGCCAATGAAGGCGCGGGTTTGCGGACGGAGAGCCTTGGGTTGCTCACCGTTCGGCCAACCAGTAAGGATCAAACCCGGGTCAATAGTGAGTTCTATTCCCCGCACGCCTTAATAAGATATCAGAAAATTTGTGGGGACTAGTTAAGGCTGACGCCTACCAGGGCTGCGAATCGTTTTTCAACTTCAAAGGATTTACCGCAGCCCTCGCAGGAAAGGACGACTGAAGAAACACTGGGTTTTAGTCAGTAAAAGTCTGACACTGCCTCCCTCTCCACCCAGAGCGAGAGTTGTTATTTGATGATTTTTCACGTAAAAAAAGGCCCTATAGGTTGACAATAACTAAAAAGGACTAAATGATATTTTATTTCCGTCGCAGGAATACTCTCTTGTACGAAAATTAAATTTTAATGCTTTAGATTCACAATAAGCAAGCATTAACCTAGTTTGTGCCAGCATTTGTTGAAACATAACTGTTACAGACAACGTACCTTGTAGAATTGTGTCACAGATGGTAACAACATACGGAACGTGTCAGAGATTTGTAGGACGCTGTTGTCGTTCTCCTGTAAATGCTGAGATAACCTTTTTCGCTATTAAAGAAGAGCAAAGTAGTTTGTTCCTTCAAATTAAGAAGGAACAAACTACTTTTTGGGCATTGAATGAATTGTATTCCTACGAAATTAATAAATACTTCAATTCCAGAATCGAGTCTCAAAGATTTTTCCGAATCACAAAAAAGTACTTATTTTGTGAAGTAACTACTTAGGACGTATTGAAAGTTTTTTATCATCATCATGTCAGCGGAAAGCCGTCCACTGCTGGACATAGGCCTCCCCAAGCGTCGCCACAATTAACGGTCCTGTGCGTCTCGCATCCATCAGACTCCCGCAATCGTTACCAAGTCATCGGTCCACCTTGTAGGAGGCCTTCCAAGGCAACGTCTTCTGGTACGTGAAAGTTTCTGGATTCTGATAAATAAGACTAGATATATGACATACGATACATTTATTGTTAAGTATATCCCCTCGCAATTAATGCATTTTTGCATTCGCTGAAACCACTGTACAAAGCAGTTGGACCAGTCTTCTTTAGGGACCTCTTCAATGGCTTTATGGAACGCATTCACCGCCGATTCAGGGTTCGTAAAACGTGTGTCTCTAAGTTTGTCTTTAATTTTTGGAAACAAATAGAAGACGCAGAGGGCGCGGTCCGGGCTGGAAGGTCACCAGTTCCACATTTGAAGCCTTCAAATAGGCTGTTGTTACCTTAGTGGAATGTGAGGATGCGTTATCGTGGTGGAGGAGTACATTGCTTTGAGAACGCTTTTTGCGATATTTTTCTAAGACTCTGGGCAAGCAATTGCTGACGTACCAATATGCAGTCACTGTCTTTTGATCTTCAAGTTCGATACTGTAGTGTAATGTCCTGATTAGCCGAAAAAAGAAGCAAACTTTTTTTTTACCAACACTTCGACTTTCTTAACTTTCGTCGGCAAATCTTCAAAACGAAAGACTCACTCTGCCGACAGGCTTTTTCTTTCGGGTTCAAAGCTCTACACCCAGGTTTCATCACCTCTCACGATATTTTAGACAGCCAATGACTGACCTCCTTTAAACTTTTTTTTCTTTTTACGATACCACTGGACACGCAGTCGTTTCTGGTCCTCCTTTAAGTCATGTGGTACCTATCGAGTGCAAAACTTCCGAACCTTCAAATGTACATGTAAAATGTTTTGCACTTGGCTTATTCCAATGTTTAACAAAGCACGAACTTGCTGGATAGTATTTTTTTTGTCAGTGTCAATAACTTGTCGTACGGTGTCAATATTCGAGTCTGTAACCGCAGTCGCCGGCCGACCTTCATGTATTTCGTCATAGAGATGATCACGTCCTCGTCTAAATTTTCCAAAGTGTAAAGTTGAAGTCTCTGGCAACTCGCTCATTGACTTAAGCCACAACGAAAAGCATAAAAAATCATTAAACGAAAATATACACGAGTAAAATTCATTTTGATAGCGACACAAAATCTTCGAAAGGACGCCACAATGAAAAAATAAATGACCTTCTCGCAAATTAAAAAGTAACATGGTCGCAGAGTTCCATTTTCGAATTCTATAATTGTTTTTCCATTATTTTATTGTAAGTGGCCAGAACTAGAGAATTTTAATATGCCCCACGAATAAATTAGTTTAGCTGGGCCAAAGCCTTGGTAAGGCTTGGGGCCTTGGGTTCGCTTTTGAAAGTAAAACCCGGGGCCGTGGAACGCAAGGCAAATAAGGAACATACGAGTAGGGTTTAGTCAGTAAAAATCTGATATACTCTGGCGCCCCACCCAAGAGGGCGTCATCGGATGATATCCCACATAAAAAAAATGTTTGATAATAATTTCAGCTTGATACCGCCACGTGTTCCTGAGAAATAGATTCTTGACAGTCTGGCAAAGTGAACCTATAAGGGTTCTGTTTTTGCCAACTGAGGTAGGTACGGAACCTAAATAGGGAGTATCAGATGTTATCCAATGGATGGATATTATCTGATACTCATGGTCAAACATCCCAGGATTTATCATTGAAGATGGAGAGATCTAATTTAGTCAGCTGTAAAAGGCATATAATTCAATGTATCGCTCATAAAAGTGAAAAATTCAAAACAGACTCGCAATTTAGCTTCACTTTTATGACCGACCGACATTTCGACAATTTAAAAGTGCCTGTAAATGGTTTAGCTATATCTATCTATATACATAAAAGGATAAACTGACTGACTGACAAATCTGTAACTGAGGAACATGAAATTTTACACAAGGTTTTCTTTTATGACGTAGGCGAGCACTAAGAAAGGATTTTTAGAAATTCAACTTTTAACGAGGTTCCAAAGTTTGTATGGAGAAACATAGGTACTTCCATGCGAGCGAGCCGCTGGTAGAAGCTAGTTTGAAATAAAAGTATTTGATTTTATAGAAAAACCAATAAATGTTACATAATACACCAAACTGTAGTAAAACCTAACTTTTAAGCATAAACGGCCTGAAATGTTCCCAGTTTTGGGATCACTACTAAAGAGTAGAAGGAATGGGCCGTAGTCTATCAGGCAGAAAAAATGGGTTGTTGGATATCACAAGTCTTTGAATTTCTGGTTCTAGGACATGCCGGTTTCCTCACGATGTTTTCGGTCACCGTTTTGAGAGAAGCGGTGATGAAATAAAAATACACAAAGTAATGTGCCTGGGTTTGAACCTGCGATCTACAACTGTAAGTCGGGTGAGTTACCACTGGGCAACCATTGCTCACACCTTAATCAATACTGAAGATATAAACCTTTTCTATCTCCAAAAGTGAACAACAAAACTTCTAGATCGTTCGCACGATAATTATCTAAAAAACTTCTCCCACAAACTGGAAAGGAACGATGCTTACATCGGAGTGCGTATGTTTAATGATGTGTGGAAGTGTGACCCATATCGGTTATACGTAGTAAGTAACCCATTAGTATGATTAATTGAAAATACGAGCAGAAACCTTTTAGGTTAGTGGTCAAACGCCTCGGATATTGAAGCGGGAGCTCAACCAAGAGAAATAAGTTCATTCAGCTCGTTGGCTGGAGTGCTATTCTGTAAAAATTTATTCGAACGCGAATTTATTTTTTTAATCTGTTTACGTTCTTAAAATTGCTTCCATAGTAGGAGATAATTAAAAGAAACTGGCTTTGTGCGAGTCGGACTCGCACATGAAGCCAAAAAAAGACCACAAAATAAAGTCTCTTGTATGGGATCCTATAGCAATAATTTTCAACTTTATATTAATGTTGTTATGTGTTATTGTAGTGGCGATAACAATAAACATTCTATAAAAATGTGAACTCTCTATCTCATACGGTTTATGCGATACATCTCGCTGACAGACGGACAGACAGACTGACGGACGAATAAAATCGACGGCTTAGTAATAAGGTCCCGTTGTAATCCTTCGAGTACGGAACCCTAAGAACAAATGATAAGCAGCCTTCTCTGAAACAATAATGCTAGCGAAGGAGACAGGCGCACGCGTGAGGGAACGGACATCCTCATGCCCCAGCCGCCGAGACACCGACCCCGACTACCAGCTCCCGTAGGCGCGGGTTTGCAGACGACGAGTGATGGGTAGCTTACTGTCCGGCCTTCCGGTAACCGTTCGGACCGAGCTCGAGTCGTCGACGAAGGGTGTTGCACGCGCGCTTGATAGCAGATCAAGGCTGTGGCCATAGTAGATACTAGAGCCATGGGATGACTCAGAAAAATCCACTACCTGAGCTTAATTTATCCAAAGTTCATTTTTGAAATTGTGCCCCACGTCGATCCTCCATGATTTTATTTTTTAGTTTAAAAAAATGTAAACATGGCGTCCGATCTTCATACGCAAATATTTTACCTGCCCGTCACATCGA
Organism: Mythimna vitellina; assembly: GCA_949316375.1. Taxonomy (NCBI): domain Eukaryota; kingdom Metazoa; phylum Arthropoda; class Insecta; order Lepidoptera; family Noctuidae; genus Mythimna; species Mythimna vitellina. Next base: position 11,862,145 of record OX438706.1, on the reverse strand, counting down.
CAATAAGTTACATGATTTATTGCTTTATTTTGTCACAATTTTCTTTGTTTACGTTAGTCAGGATATTTATGTTGCAATTTATCATGGTACTTTAGTATCTAAATATGTTTTAGCAGGTGAAGAGTATGATAATATTGATGGAACGGTATTTCTAACATAAGATATTATCATTGTAATTCATCATCATTTCAGCCGAAAGACGTTCACTGTTGGACATAGGTCTCCCCCAAATATCGTCACAATGACCGGTCCTGTGCGTCTCGCATCCATCGGATTCCCGCGACCCTCACTAGGTCATCGGTCCACCTTGTGGGAGGCCTTCCAACGCTGCGTCTTCCGGTACGTGGTCGCCATTCCAGAACCTTTCGTCCCCATTGACCATCTGTTCTGCGAGTAATGTGCCTTGCCCACTGCCACTTAAGTTTGGCGATTCTTCGGGCTATGACTGTAACCTTGGTTCTCCTGCGGATATCATTTCTAAAACTTTTCATTGTAATTACCTACTTCATAATTATGATTTTGCGGTAGTAAATCATTTTATAACTTTTTCTACTCTGAGCGAAGCGAGAAAAAGTGCGAGAGAGGTGCGAGTGTGTGCGTTTGTGTGTTGGGTTGACTTAAACTCACCTGTGTTCCTTCAGTTGCCCTTTGCGTTCCAGGGCCACGAAATCTTTTTCGACCAATCCCGAAGCCTCATTCTGCCTATACCTTGGCGGATTGCTGGCGTGATGTTATATTATGTTAATACTTTGAACTTCTATACAAACACGCGGTATTTTCTTTACAAGTAAACATAAGAATAATTACTCGATTTCCGTAATGTAATCTAACTCTGTTAGTCAACTCAAGGAGATGTCAGCAACCGTTGGCCCAGCAGGGTCGAAGCTTACTGGGGCTCAGCAGGGTCGAAGCCTACTGGGGCCATGGATGATGCAAAAGAGATCCCCGGGGCCCTGGAAAAATGGCAAAGAAGGAACAGGAGTGGGTTTTGAGTCAGTAAAAGTCTGACACTATCTCCCGCCCCACTTTCTTTCTTTCACTCAAGAGCGGGAGATGTCATTAGATGATTTTCCCACCCAAAAAAAAACTGTTAGTCAATGGTTTGCTGGGAGAAAACTTATTGTTGAGTTAAGTTCGCCTTTGTACATAAATTGTCAAATCAGTGTGTTAATATTAAGTTTTATGTACAATTAAGAATTATACCTACTCACTTTTCGGTGCCAGTAAGCATATGTACATAATTCACATAGGCTCATTAAAAAAATAATAGTGATAAGCCACTACGCACTGTAATATTATATTATACGTTTCCATAAAAAAATTATGGGCCGTAACCGGCGGTCTAAAATATAATCCCGGACGAAGCTCCGTCAATGTAACGTGAAAGAAGACTGAAAATTATATTTTTACTGCCAGGCACGTAAAATGTTAGTGTAAAATATATATTTTTACGAAAGTGCAACAATTACTTTTACGATTGTCCAAAAGTTTTCTGTCTTTCGAAATTGACGTCAGATTTCGATGAAGATAAATTGTATTACAACGAATAAAAACCAAAATCAATTTATATTTATACAATTTTTTTTTGATTTTGGTTTGTACAATATTGGGACATTATTAAATAAGACTTTTAGTTCAAGTACATACATAGAATATTATTATGTGTTGCTAATAAGGTGCACATATATGAGTACTTGAGTAATTGTTTATTTTAGTGCATATTATTTTATAATTTGTAATAAGGTACGATGGGTTTGAAATACTCTTATTTGAAAAAAATTCTCTAAATAAACTGCTGACATAAAAAAATAACGATTCTTCTCAGAGCAGCCTAACATTTATTTTTAAAAGTTGTTATTTTTTTACAAACAAAAGCTAAAACAATGTTCCAGCATTTTTGATTAATTTATTTATTATATCCTTTATTGTACACCAATACAAACATAAAAGGAAACTGAAACTAAAACACATACGTACATATAATTCACGCAAGATTTATTTTTACTCTGAACTTCAGAAAAACTCATTGTTTCAAAGCTCACACTAAAATCAAAGTTTCTAAACACCTAACAAACAATACACATCTTAGAGCCAAGTTCCTAAATATAAGTATAAACATGAAAGGGACAAACACAGCACACCCCCTGAGGCATAGGCGTGATATCTCATCGATCACCCGGCGGAATTCCGTCGAAAGCTTGCCGTAGCACAGTCGCGCTCTAACCGTAGCCCGCTACGCTCGTAGCGCCGTAGCCTCGTAGCACCAGCTACGCTTTTGACGTGCGTACTATATAAAAGTGTGTTGTTGTGAAAGTGAAGTGACTTTTTGTGACTTTGTAACTACTTGGAAACGTAAGTTTTATTTTTGTTTTACTTAGTTTTAAGGTAACAAAAACTAACTTTTGTTGTATTTTGGTCGGTGTCTACTGTTGGAAATTATTTTTATTAAAAGAAAGTGTCGGCGATTTACTCCCTAATTTTTTTTGCAAAATAATGATGGTACTTTAAATTCTTAGCATGCTAAAAAGTCAGCGTATTTATTTATTAGCTATTCTACGATTATTCTATCGTTTAACTTAATGATTTAGACCAATATGCAAGTTATTTGCTTAATATTAGGTATACGACACAACATGCAAAAAAGAAATAGCAAAAAAATCTTTTGTAGATAATTATTTGAAACAGCCATTTTAAATTAATTTGTAATGGACATTTATTTTAAAAATAAAACTTTTCCTCTAACATAATTTCAAGCAATACTAAGTCCCCAACTGTTTTACTCCGTATTACCCATATTCAAAGGCAAAAGGTGTCATCAAGTGAAGATTCAGGACGACAGAAGTGGGTCAATGATCTCGCGTTAGGCGGTGTGGACTGTAACATTTTTCTACCTGTACGAGATAAATATATTTCGACCGGTTTTAAATTTAATTGAGGCCTCGGGTCTGAATGAATTTATGATAGTATTGTATTTATGTAATATTTAATAAGATTGTTTTTGCTCTAAAAATATAAAGAAACGTACCGTGTACGAAATATATGGAATTAAATTTTAATACTTTTGTTTATAAAAAAAAAATAATACAAAGCATAAAAAAAATCTAGAAAATCGCTCCAAATAAAACAAAAACATAAATGAAATAAAATATTGTTTTAATATTTTATACGTACAAAAAATGAGCAAACAGTTTTCGCTTAGAAAAATAATTAAAAAAAACGTGCGTTTTTGGATAAAGCTATCCTTAATAATTATAAAGTGTTGTATAATATTTAACTCTGCAATTTTTTGGGGTAGCTCTAATTTTACGTTATATATTTATAACAAAAAATAATATATAAAAATTTAAAACGTATTGTTATTTTTTTGATGTCATTTAGATTATGTGACTAATTATCATTTGTATTTTAGTCTGTTCCTTGTCCAGTGTAAGTCTCAAATAAATATCTTCCTTTCTTCTTTCTTTTGTGTAATTATAAGCATTATAGTTTCAACGCAAAAACTGCTAAAAACTAAAATTGTAATAGTAATGCTTAAATGTAGCTCACAACAAGATAACAACGTATTCTACAATTTAACTTATTAACATTTAACTTTAAATGGTTTAGCTCCACTGGAACCTTCCTTGTAGTTAATACTGCCAGTCCCTGAGATAATTGCAGCTGCAGATGGACCTAATTGCCAATTACTGACCACCGCTTGATAGTCTTTGAGGAGACCTAACTTTGTGTAGGAGTTTTATTTTCCTTTAAAGGTTTTAAGTGTTTTTGTGGGCTAATAAAAACAGGAGAAACGTTCAGAAATTTTGGTTAAAAGGTCAAATGACATAGTATGTGCTGCGTCACGAATACTTCGTATGTACTTCTGTGGTTAGAAGGATGTCCAACTCGAAAACCTACAAAGAGTGGTTTTCCATCATAACTTCACACTTGATGATGGAAAACAACTCTTTTTTTGCTTTTTTCTTCAAAGGAAAGTTCCTTTGAAGAAGATTTTCTTTCTTCAAACGTGACTATTTTAATCATTATATCAATAGCTGACTTCTTACTTGGCAATAACACAAAATGCTGAATCATCTTCATTTTAGCCTAATGGCGTCCACTGTTGCACATAGGCCTCAAGTGTCGCCACAATGACTGGTCATGTGCATCGGACTCCCACGATCTTCACCAGGTGATCGGTCTACCTTGTGGGAGGCCTTTTAATGCTGCTGACCAAAATACTGAATTGGTTATTAGTAAATCAGTTACTAAAATATTTTTTTTATTGGGAGTGTTCCCGAACGAGGCGTGTCAGATTATGACTGACTAAATCCCATATATGTTCCTTACTGGGCACGCCCTAATCACGGTGGTAAGTCCCGTTTTTAAAGGAGTAGCTGGAGCGGCAACACGGCGTCCTCACCTTCCGCATGACGCAGGTTCTCACCGGACATGGCAAGTTCGGGAGGTTCCTGCATCGGATTCAGGTGGAAGAAACGCCTGGGTGTCACCATTGTGTGGACCGCCCGGAGGATATAGTGTCCTCGTGGAGGCAATTGGTGGCAGCCACCTTTCGCGGCGGGCCCTGGTTCATGCTATGGTCTGGAGCGAGGAGGAAAGGTCGCCTCCTTCTGCGAATCAGTAATGCTAGCAAAGGAGGAGGCCGTACGCGTTAGGGAACGAACGTCCTTATGCCCCAGCCGTTGAGATTTGAGCCCCAACTATCAGCCACGGTAGACGCGGGCTTGCGGACGTCGAGCAATAGGGTAGCTTGCCGTCCGGCAGTCGGGTAATCGACCAGACCGAGCCCAGTCGTTAACAGCGCGTAGTGAACCACGCGCTCCTCAAAGAGATGTCAGCAAACCGTAGGGGCCTTGCAGGGCCAATGCCCGCTAGTTAGGACCATGGGGAATTTCTGAAAGGAAACCCGTAGTTCCAGAACGCAAAGGGCAACTGAAGGACACAAGTGTGGTTTTAGTCAGTAAAAGTCTGACACGCCCTCCCAATTCAGCCAGAGCGGGAGAAGTCATTGGATGATTTTAACCCTTTAAAAAAACCTATGCTCCTTAAGTTACCCTTTGTGGTCTACGAGTGGTCCTCCACCAGTAGGAAGCAAGGTTCCTTTCTTAGTTCAAACTCTTGGGTTTGGACTAAAAAAGGAACCTGGCTTAGGGCTATATTTCACCGGGATACCATGACAGCACGACTAGTCACCGCTACCAACAAAATATATACAGCTCTATAGAGAGTTTGGTGGCGCGACCAACTCGGACGCCAGTCAGCCCGCCAGTGATGCCCCCACAAAGGAGTATGTAAGATGAAAATCTATCTTATGAAAGGGCTTTATTTCACTGGGACACCATGGCGGCGCAACTGATCTCGCCACCATGGTATCCCGGAGAAATATAGTCCTTACTGTATGAACTTTAAAAGAGACTTTGATCTTTGTGTTTGTTTTGGTTTTTCTTCCCAGGGTAGTCAGTTAGGAAACACCGGCCTCATCTAGTTTAAATTGACGTTTGCAAAATAAATATCATTTAAAAACGAGGTTTGCTTCTGAAACCGTGAAAACTGCAAAATGTGTAATTGTAGATAGTCTCAGAAAGAAATGAAGGAAGGGTAAAAATTATTCCTTGTTTTCTTTTCCAGCCCATACAGCTTAATATGACTTTTCTGGGAATCTGAACTGGAGTTTACGACAACGTTTACCAAGGTTACTGAAGTGGGGTTATTAGAATTTATTTCAACTTTATTTTACACGGGAGAACTGTTTTTTTGTTGGTATAAAGTAAATTGACTAAATAACTGGTACAATTTGCCTGCTGCGGTCTTCCCGTCCAACTATAATTTAGGTGTCTTCAAGGCTAGAGTGAATAGGCTCTTAATAAACTAGTGCGCCTGACCATCAATGATTGCATCTCCGCTTACCATCAGGTGGGATCGCAGTCAAGCACTGGTTTATATCAATTAAAAAAAAAAAACATAATTGTACGTACTGGCTTCTACCAACAGTTTACTGCATGAAAGCAAATTTTTTTTCCAAATGAATCGTAATTTAGAAATAAAGAGTATCCTTTGTACTAATCTTGGTTATTTTGGTCAACGCGTGTGCCTAATCTCAACTCAACTCTCACGGAAGGAACGCCAAAGAGTCACTAGACCGGTGGTTGCTGAAAATTAGCATCGTAGATTGCTGGATTTGCCCAGCGTCACGGTGTAAGCTGAGTAACAACCTATTTTGGTGTTGCCGTGTTTGGTGTAATTTATGTATAATATGTATGTATTTAGAAATATTTAAGTATGTTAGTTGTATCAGTTGTCTTGTACTCATAACACAAGCCCTGCTTAGCTTGGGACTAGACGGCGTTGTGTGATAGTTGTGTGAATATTATTATTATTTTTGCCTAGATGCGACGCATAACTTGGATTTATATATTGTATTTATTTTTCTTATATTTACGTTACGTTACGTTAATCTCTATCGGTCCCGGCCAAGTGCAATAGATAATAGACAACCACAGACTAAGCTATAGACATCAGACAACTGTGTTTTGTCTAGTTTTTATGGTGCAGCACAGTTATGCCCGGTTTACACATGGCCCGACAGAATGCTGTATTTTGTTATGCGTCTATTTGGGCAGAATAAATATGTTTTCTTTCTTTTTTAATCTTTTCCAAATCCACTTATCGTGAAGGAGTAACAAACTTTAACCTTTATAATATTACCGTAACATAATTATTTTATTAATTAATTTAATTAGGGGGAGGCCTATGTCCAGCAGTGGACGTCTATCGGCTGATATGATGATGATGATGATGATGATGTTGCCCCTTATTTCAAGAAACTTGCCCGTGTACTCTATAGTACAACAACGTTGTGTTAGTAGGCGGATCAATACAAGGCTGACCCTGCCTCTCGCTTTACCCAGAGCGAGAGGAGTTACCTGTAGATTTCCCACCTACGAAAAAAATCCTGAACTTAAAGTAGCGAGGGCAACATCGGAAATTCAAACTCAGCAAAAACATTTCCTGGTTACCTTCACCATGCCAAAGAATTTGATGATAAATTATTATGACGGCGTTTGGCAAGCGTGTCACGTACAGTTTAATAACAAAAGTTGGGGTTGCGTGACAGGCGTGAATCACACATACCTAATAATATAGTTCTTGATACTTGGAGGGCCCGTCAAGGCAACCTTGGTAAATTTTCTTCGGTAACTTACATGTATGCGTGAAAGTTTTGCTGTAGTAGAGTATGGTAATTTTGGACATAGTACAAACTGTGAATGTATAAGTAGGAAATGGGTTTTGGGATTGCTTTGCGTTGATTTTTCGATGTTGTATTGTGTTTCAGGTTGGTGTCCGCAACTCTACGACTAAAGCGTGTATTTAGCTTACGGATTAGACAAATGTGTCATTCGATCCATCCTAACTCTTCAAGGAACGCTAGCAGCACATCTGTGTTACTACTGACCATTTCATGGAGGGACCTGGGTTGTAGCATGATGTTAAATGGCGGGTGCACCATGAATTAAATTATACCAATTGCCAAAGGGGTCTTTCGCACAATAATGACACCCGAATGTTTCTTCTGGCTGAATCCGGTGCAGGGATCACCCGAATTTATCATGTCCGTTGAGGAATTGCACCATGCGGGACGTGAGAACGCCGTGACGCCACTTCAGCCACTCTACAAAGCAGGAATATACAGCTATAATTAAAGCATGCCCCGCACTTTGTTGCGGAAGTCCCTGTCGCGATATCGCCATGACATCCCGCCGAAACTCTGTCCGCTATACTGAGACTTGTCGTGGCAGCGGAGTTTAATCCTGGCGTTGCATCTCTATGCACAAACCGTGCTTGTGTGCAAGGACTGTGGCCTCCAGATCCCATGACGGCAGGCCGGCAAGAAGGCTCACCGCTTCAAGGAAGATGTGCGGTATCCCCGCACTATTCGTATGGCCATGCGTTCGGTTTGGATATAGGTCGCTTCCAATTTGACGGCGCTCAAACTGGCACCCTGTAAAGGATAATGGACCACACGATCTCCGCATAGCACTTCCGGGAGTAGGTATCTGGACCCCCTAAATTAAGTGGGAACCGATTGAGGGCAGCCCCAGCCCGCTCCAGTTTTGGAGCCAAACGTTGGAACCCCTTCTATCATTATTTGGGACCCCGGTGCTGGCGCGTTCGACGGCCATGAGAGTACATGGTCTTGAACTTGTGGAGTGTCTCCTCATGGTTACATCGTAAAGCAGATAATATTTAAATGGTTATTAATACAGATTAAGTAAGATTCGTTTGGACTAATGATTTAAAATTACTAAAAAGATTATCTTTTTATCAAAAGTAGATATTTTTTTTCTAAAACTTGTATCTAAGTAGTATTATACGCGTGACCGCTCCTATTCATTTATTGTCCTCGCAAAACATTTAATGAACACGTTCCAACAAAAGTTTCTCATTCATTTGTTCGGTCTTTATTACCGTTCTACCGTTCAGTGAAACTGGGCTCGTTATAAAGTTGTTAGCACACATTTCATTCGTTTCACATTAATTGTTAGTTGCAGGTTTTTTTTTAAACTGGGATTAAACTAACTGACGTTAATTAGTGGGTTTGGTAACATTGTTATATATGTAAGTTTGGAATTATGAACATTTAGGACTTACAAATTATGGGTGAAATCATCCAGAAAGAAAAATATTATGTAAGAAATTAAAGTTCCAAACCGGCCTAGTGCGAGGTCTACTCGCACACGAAGGGTTCTGTATCAATAATCGAAAGATGTTTCTTGTATAGAAATAAGACAAACAGACGGACGAGCTAGATGTTCCTCAATAGCTCATAATTTACGTGCAATTTCAACAATGCCTATTATAATTTTAATATGTACTTCAAGTAATTACTGGAAACATAAAAAAAATTGTTACTGGCAGGAATACTCCATACTTTCATAAAAGCCAGAGAAGTAGAAAGTAGAAATTCAGGGCTTTGTCTTACAGCTTCGTGGAGGAAAACAGGAACATTCCAATATGAGCTTTTTATTGTACATACAAAAAACGTGAACCGATGGTAAAATGTTAGCAAACGTGTATCTTTCTTCAGAGTTGTGAGAGAGAGCTCTTTTTTTTTCAAACCACTTCTTCCGCTCGGGTTGGAGCGAAATGGAGTTTCAGATTTTTATTTACTAAAACCTACCTGTACTCCCACAAGGTGGACCAACTACCTGGTGAGAGTCGCGGGAATACGGTGGATGCGAGACGCCCAGGATCGGTCGTTGTGGCGACGCTTGTGGGAGGCCTATGTCCAATAGTGGACGTCTTTCGGCTGAAATGATGATGATGAAACCTATCTGTGTTCCTTCAGTTAAGTAGTTATCCCAAAAAATGCGGCTGCGGGCTTCCTTTCTAGGTGAGAGAATGGATCGTAATCCACAACGCGGGCCCTGTGCAAGTGTCAATTGTCTTCGAATTGGAAATAGAAGAAGTCACTGGCTTCTGAAATACAGGCTCCTAACCTAGCTCAGGAGTCAGGGGTTCACTTATTTGTACACGTATTACAACAATAAAGAATTATTATTCGTTTATTCATTATTTTAAACATATAAATTATATTTTTAAATATTTCAATAAAAAATAAAAATATAATATAAAAAAATAGTGTCCCACCGGTATAGGGAATAGGGAATAGAATATTATTATTATTAATAATTACTTTTTTTAGGACATGCCGGTTTCTTCACTATGTTCTCTGTCACCGTTTTGTTGGCTGTGGTAATTCAATAAATAACACGCTTGGCTGAGTTTGAAACCACGACCCACAACTTCGAAGCCGGGGCTGTAACCACTCAGCTACCTTGGCTGTGTCCCTCGATATAATATTAGTTCGAATAAGTTTATTGTGGGAGAAAAACTATTAATATGCTACTGTATGTATTTATGTACCTAACTCATATTGGATAGTAACCAAAGCAGTATCATATTAACTCATATCTTCGGACTATTGCTTGAATAAACGTAATAGACAAACACACACATAACTTTCAATAAAACTTATTATTAGCTTATTATTATTATTATTACTGGAACTTTTAGCGTGATATTTTTGTGTGCAGTTAAGCTGGCTATTTTTGTTATTTGCAAATTATTACTATTACTAGGCTATGCTATTAAGGGCTATGATCGGAGTTTCCTTGCGTAATCGAATCAGGAATGAGGATGTCCGCGGGAGAACCAAGGTCACCGACGTATAACGAAGAATCGCCAAACTTAAGTGGCAATGGGCAGGGCACATTGACATTGCTCGCAGAACGGATGGCCATTGGGGCCGAAAAGTTCTGGAATGGCAACCACGTACCGGAAGACGTAGCGTTGGAAGGCCTCCTACAAGATGGACCGATGACTTGGTAACGGTTGCAGGAGTCTGATGGATGAGAGACGCACAGGACCGTTCATTGTGGCGACACTTGGGGAGGCCTATGTCCAGCAGTGGACGTCTTTCGGCTGAAATGATGATGATGACTATTACTACTGGACAATATGTAGAATAATTGAAATACGTGCTGACTACAACAGTGAAGCTTACTGAGAAGGCTTACTTGATACGTTTGCTGCCAAAATACTGCCCGGCACTCGCAGAACAGATGTTGATGGGCCGAAAGGGTCTAAAGTGGTGTCCGCATACGTTAAGATGCCTATGCTGATCTGAGTGAGGCCTGTGTTTAACTACTGAAATGATGACTGCAAAAACATTAGGATCAAAGCATCAAGAATCAAATATTCTAGTTTGGTATTATGTTTTGACACTGTAATTTTTATTTGTTGTTCTAATTACTGTAGCGCCTTTTACAATTTTAAATTTTGCAAAATGAATAATTGAATAAATATTACCAGTTGTACGCCTAATGGCAAAGCATTGAGAACCAACAAAAATATAAAATCTCACACTCATGTTTATCTGTAACCTATGTTTACCATAATCGGCCTTTTAATGTTCCCACTGTTGGGACTCAGGCCTCCTCTCTCTAGGAAAGGAAATTGGCCGTAATCCACCATGCGGGGCCAGTGCGGGTTAGTGAATGTCACATGTCTTCGATTTTTGGTTCTAGTACATGCCGGTTTCCTCACGATGTTTTCCTTCACCGTTTAGAGAGCAGTGGTACTTATGTTTTCAAATAAATAAATCTGAATCTGAAAGCATTTATTTCAAATAAACCATTAACAGGCACTTTTGAATTGTCAAGAAGTCATTTGGTCAGAAAAATGTTGCTTGTTGCACATTCCAAATTCTCAACTGCCATGCTTATTTATGTCAAAAAAGTCCAATAGTAACATAAAACCATAAACTGTTTCTACATTACACAATACTATAATATTTTCAAGTTAAAAAAGAAGTAATTTCTAAACTAATCAATTCGTGCACCCTAGTGGTAGTGGAGCTGGACCAGCATTAAGCCAAGTATTTTTGTCTCCAATATAATCCGCTGACTTATAATATGCTTGCCTGCATAGTGTGCGTTTAACATAAGATTTAAATTTGGTTTCATTAAGTTCTAAAATAGAATATGTTATATCCGCATTAGTGACTGTAAGAACTAGATGACTTCTAAATATAACAGTTTCTTAAATTGTATGTATGTATTTGTGTTATTATGTTTTATTTTGGCCTAATCTAGATTAAAATGACGAAAAAAAAATGACTTGTAAAAGTGTTTTTTTAAACCTACTTACTAAATAATTATCATTTATCATTAGTATTTTTCTGATGTTGTACACTGACAGCCCTAAATCTAACTCCTTTCTTTCAGTCCATCCAAAGATTGTCTGTAAGAAATTGTCATGTGCGATAAGACCGTCCATTGTACACTAATTTTTAATTATGTTTGTTCTGATTTTTGTTTATGTGGTGTACAATAAAGAATATAATAATATTAACAGTGATTAAATAAGAAAGAAGAAACATTGAACCTGTCTCTTTTCCGTGAAAGGAATGATTGATTTTATTTGTATAATAGTTGAAAGTTCGATATTTCCCTGAAGAAATTAGCCTTATAGCCCATTTTTGAAATAGCTATGTTTTATCAATTTGCGGTGCCTATCTGACTTCTAACTTTTCCGAGTTTGGAGTTTGGGGATTTGCTCGATAAATGGAAACAGTTTAGTTTTATACTCTTTTATATTTCAGTTGGATTTTCGTAATTATTTTTAGAGGTTATTCATCAATTTAAGGATTTCGGAATCGTTTTTTGTACATATACCGAAGCAAAAGCCTTCAAATAACGAGTTAGTAATTAGCACAAAATTTAATTAATTATAGGCATTTTGTAAACGAAATAGGTTTCTAATGACGTGAAACAAAAAAAGGAAATGCTTTATAACAACTGCTGTGGACACTTGAAACGACAAGTCGAGATATTTTTGTTTTTCTTCAAAAAATATTGATAACACGTTTGAGAAGTTTTGCAAATTAATTTATGTGGGACGCTTAAATAAAGTACAGAAAATAAAGAAACTATTTGTGTGACTTTTCTACTTCTTTGCTTTTAAATCTAAACTTAATATTATAATAAATAAAATAAAATAAAATAAATTTATTTCAGACTAATTTCAATGTCCATATTATGTTAGTGATTGGAACTTAAAACTACGTTAGTATAATATTCAAATTCATTAAATTAGTCAATTATTTCACAAGAAGTTAAATTATATTAAATCATTTCAAAAACACAAAAATCATAATATTTGTCAAACATAATACACAAAAAAATAAATAATAATTTATAAAACATGCAGTTTTATAAACCTATCGCACACTGGTGACTCTGGGCTTTCAGCGATCATCTTTAGGATTCTGTTACTACTGCCCCTAATTCGACGCATGAGTGAGGCTGACTTTTTACGCATTATTGCATTAAAGTCATCCACATTATAAAGCTCAAGGAACGCACTAAGTTTAGGAACTATTGGTGGTCAGATTTATTTTTTCAGTGTTGCATAGCTCATTTATCGCCGGGCGTTAGTACAGGCCATGGTCCGGAGCGAAGAGGAGTGGCAGGCGGTCGCCTCCTTTTGCGAAGCAGTAATGCAAAGGAGGCGGTCGATCGCGTGAGGCAACGGTCCTCAAACCCCAACCGCCGCCGGGATTCCGATCCCAATTTCCGGCCACCGTAGGCGCGGGCTTGCGGATGGCGAGCAATGGGTAGCTCGCCGTCCGACCGTCCGGTAACTGTCCGGACCGAGCCCAAATCGTCGACGGCGCGTACTGTTCCACGCGCGCCTCAAGGAGATGTCAGCAACTGTAGGGGGCCCAGCAGGGTCGAAGCCTACTGGGGCCAAGGGTCTGATTCTGAAAGGAAGACTCGGTCCTGGTGCGAAAGGCAACGAAGGAACAGCAGTGAGTTTTTTGTCAGTAAAAGTCTGACACTATCTCCCGCTCCGCCCAAGAGCGGGGAATGTCATAAGATGATTTTCTCAACGTAAAACAAATAGCCCATTTATCGAGGAAGGTTATAGTGCTATGTTGAACTAGAGTACTATGGGGAGCAAAACAGAAGCCAAAGATGCCGGTGAAACTGTGGAGGACAGCTAGACACTTCATTGAATGTTTTATTTCAGTGAAACAAAAGCAACATCAACTTCAAAACCAATTTTCCTGTACTATTTGTTTTTTAAGAATACAGGAATAAAACTAGGTTAGAACTATGCATATTAAAACTCTAATACTAATACGATTGCAGACTCCTACAGTTTTTTAACTAGTATTTTAAATTGCATTCATCGCGTTAAAGTAAAAACCAGTTGGATTAGTTTTACACTCTCGCTTCAAGATAAAGTTTCACCGCACTATATAGTTTCTCTTAATGAAAGAGATCGAGAGAAAAGGGGCATTTCTGGGTTCCGTACCTTTTTTTTGATGTGGGTAATCATCAAATAACTTCTTCTCTCGCTCTAGGGTGGAGCGAGAAGGCGTGCTCATTTTTTACTGTCTAAAACCCGCCTATGTTTCTTTTGGATTCTTAGGACCGCATTAACTCAGGCGTACGGCAATGCGCCACCGGTATATGGCGGATATCCCACCTATACGCACAAAACGTTTTGGGAACATATTCATTGTGCGTACAGTTAAGGAGTGGAATTCCTTGCCGAAATCTGTGTTTTATGATGGCTACAACCCGAGGAATCTTTAAGTCAAGAGTGAATAGCCTAGGTTACTTCTATGCAAGCGCGCTCCATCGTCGACCGCATTGTCGCGTTCCATCAAGTGAGATAGCGGTCAAGCGCGAACCTATTAAGAATAAAATGAAACTATAACACATTTGTAAATGTTCATATTTATTTGCCATGCTCTGACTTTTTAATGCTATTACTATGTTATCACAACCGAGATTAATCAGGTACGTAGGAGATATTATAGTTCTCAAGCATATGTAGGTACTCATCAATGTATACTTTTTTTTTTTTTTTTTTGTTATTGGGTGGGAAAATCATCCTAATGACATCCCCGCTCTTGGGCGGAGCGCGAGATAGTGTCAGACTCTTACTGACTAAAAACCCACTCCTGTTCCTTCGTTGCCTTCGTCCCAGGGCCCCGGGTTTCGCTTTCACACTACCCGTGGCCCCAGTAGGCTTCGACCCTGCTGGGCCCCTACGATTTGCTGACATCTCCCTGAGGCGCGCGTGGAACAATACGCGCCGTCGACGACTTGGGCTCGGTCCGGACGGTTACCGAACGGTCAGACGGCGAGCCACCCATTGCTCGCCGTCTACAAGCCCGCGCCTACGGTGGCCGGAAATCGGGATCGGAATCCCGGCGGCGGTTGGAGCGTAAGGACCGTTGCCTCACGCGATCGGCCGCCTCCTTAGCTAGCATTACTGCTTCGCAGAAGGAGGCGACCGCCTGCCACTCCTCCTCGCTCCGGAGCATGGCCTGAACCAAGGCCCGGCGCGAGAGATCGCCGCCGCCGATTGCCCCCACGAGGACACGGCGTTGCTCTGCCCAAGCGGGGCACACCTCCACCGTGTGCTCTACCGTGTCCTCCGGGTGGGCCACACAGTGGCGACACCCGGGCGTCGTTTCCGCACGAATCCGGTGCAGGAACCTCCCGAACTTACCGTGTCCGGTGAGAACCTGCGTCATGCGGAATGTGAGGACGCCGTGAGGTCTTTCCAACCACGCCTCAAAGAGGGGACTTACCGCCATAATTGTGGCGTGCCCAGCACGGGGTCGCGACAGTCGCTGTAGCCATTTCTCCATGAGAACTCGCCGGAGCTCTGTCCGCCATGCCGCGACTTGTCGCGGCAGCGGAGTTTCGCCCCGGCGTTGCATCTCCATGCGCCGTTCGTGCATGAGTGCAAGGACTGTTGCCTCCAGATCCCATGGTCGCTGGCCAGCAAGGAGGCTCGCCGCTTCGCGGGAAATCGTCCGGTATCCTCGTACCATCCGTATGGCCATGACCCTTTGGCACGCGTTCAGCCGGGCCGCCGGCTGCTTCCGCAGCCCCGGCGCCCACACCGGTGCGCCATAAAGGGCCATGGACCGAACGATCCCCGCGTAGAGCCTCCGGCAGGAGGCGTCTGGACCCCCAAGGTTGGGCAGGAGCCGCGAGAGGGCAGCCCCAGTCCGATTTAGTTTGGGAGCCAGACGTCGGAAGTGCTCGTCGAAATCCCATCGGCTGTCGAGAACGAGTCCCAGGTACTTCATCGTTGACCCGACGCCGATGTGGACTCCTCCCACCGTTAGCTGGGAACCCGGTGGTGGCGCGTTCCGAGGGCCGTGAAAGCACATGGCCTCGGACTTGTGCAATGCCACCTCGAGTCCCAGCTCCTGGATCCTGCCAACGACTGTCGCGACCCCGCGTGTCGCTAGTTCGACCGCCGCCTGGTACGACTCTCCCTGCGCCAGGACCAGCGTGTCGTCTGCGTAGCAGACCACGCTGACCCCGCCAGGGAGGTCGCCGCGCAGCACGTAATCGTAGCCGATGTTCCACAAGGGCGGCCCTAGTACCGATCCCTGCGGAACACCGCACGACATCTCTCGACGTTCCCACTCCCCCTGGTGACCAGGGTAGGTGATGTACCTGTCTGACAGGTACGCCTCGACCACACGACAGAGGTAGTCGGGCATCCGGTGATACCGGAGTGCCCTCCCAATGCTACTCCAAGGCAGGGAGTTGAAGGCGTTGGCGATGTCCAAAGACACCGCCACGACACACCTGCCCTGGGCCACTGCATCCCCCGTCGTGAGAGCTCGCACGCACATGATGGCGTCCACCGTGGAGCGCCTTCTGCGAAAGCCGAACTGGCCGTCCGCCAGATCCGGCCCCACCCGTGTTAGGTGTGCGACGAGGCGGTCTGCAATTACTCTTTCAAAGAGCTTGCCCACCTCGTCGAGCAGCACAATGGGCCGGTACGCGGACGGAGAGTCCGCAGGGCGCCCCGGCTTCGCGATGAGGACCAGTTTCCCCGTCTTCCAGCGAAGTGGAAACTGGCCCCTCTCCAAGCATGCGCTGAAGAGCCCTCTTAGTCGAGGCCCGAGAGCCTCCATGGCCAGGACCCATGCCTTCCCAGGCAAGCCGTCGGGTCCTGGGGCGGTATTCTTGGCACTCAGCCTTCGTACCGCCACTCTCATCTCTACCTCGGTCACCTCTGGAGCGTCGTCGTCGTCGTCGCCATCGTGGTCCGCGTCGGACACCGCTGGTGGCGGAGCCATGGGCGGGGGAGAGTGTTCCCCTCGCGTGGGGAAAAGAGTGCTCACCACACCCTCCACGAGCTGGGGCCGGAGACTCTGCGTCAGCGGGGGAGCCCAGGGGCGGAGTTTGTCCCGTACCAATTTGTACGGGCGTCCCCATGGGTCCCCATTCAAAGTCCCCAGCCACACGTTGCGGGCCTCAAGTTTGGCCCGCCTTATCTCCGCTCGGAGGGTGCGCTTTGCCGCTCTGTATCCCTCGTATCGCATCCGGTGGACGGATGCGGCGCCTGCGGTATCTGGCATACCGGCGTCGCGCGGCATTGCACGCGTTGCGCAGTGCCGCAATCTCCGGCGACCACCAGTATACCTGGCGCTGAGCACGTCCTGGAGGGACTCGGGGCATTGCCGCGTCGCAAATTTGCGACATGGCCTCCCGGAACCACTCTGCCTCGACGTCTATGTCGACAGGCCTGTCCGGTGCTTGCACCCAGGCCTGTACCGTCGCGGCTTCCAGGAGGAGCTCCCGGTCCATCTGCCTCAGCGCCCACCGCGGACCACAAGGGTTCTGTCGGACCGGCGCAGTCGAGGTTTGGGCGGAGACGTCAAACCGGATGTACCGGTGGTCTGAGAACGTCTCCACCCCCTCCATAACGCGCCAGTCGAAGACACGCGGCGACAGAGCGGGGCTGGCAAACGAGATGTCCACCACTGAGTCGCCCCGCATCCGCACACACGTGGGGACAGAACCCCGGTTTAGGACGACCAGGCCTGTCTCCAGAGCCCAGTCCTCCACCATCCGACCCCGCTGGTTCGTGAACCGGGAACCCCAAGCCAAGTTCTTGGCATTGAAGTCCCCGCAAACGACCACGGGGAGGGAACCAAACCCAGCGACGACGGCTTTCAGCTCCATTAGGGAGATGTGGAGATCGCCGAGAGATCTGCTCGGGGACAGGTAGACGCCTACCACTGCAATGTCCCCGAACCGTGCCGCCACGCAACCCCGTCCCCTCGTGACGGCTTCGAGGGTCGGGGTACCGGCGGCGGCCGACGAAATTAGGGTCACCGAGCCGTCCAGGTCCCGCACCCAGTCTCCCCTGGGCAGGACATTGTACGGCTCGGAGACCACGGCGATATTGATCGACCACTGCGCCATGCTCTGGAGCAACAGATCCTGAGCGGGGGCGCAGTGGTTGATGTTCGCCTGGAGGAGACGTAATGGAGCCGTTATTGGCAGTCCATCACAGTCTCCTCTCGAGCCCCCCGTGAGGGCCCTGCCGCGATGGTTGCGGCGGCGACAGCAGCAGCTGCCAAAGAGGAGGCAGCGGTGGTGAGGACATCGGCGGGGATGGGCCTCCTGACCTTGCCCTTGGCCTTGGTGGGGGGGTCGCAGGACCTGCCCCCAGCCCGGTGGTCGGCCGGCTTGCCTGCCGCCGCACATGCGTAGCAGTGCGGCGTTGCTCTGCATTCAACCGCCCTGTGACCAGGCTGACCGCACTGGAAGCAGCGGTCGCTGCGGTCCACCTCCGCGGCACAACTGGCCCCCACGTGGTGCCCCACGTGGCAGCGATAGCACCGCAGAGGTCTGGGCTCCAACAGTTTCACTTGGGCGGAGACCCAGCCCACCAAAAGCCGTCGGCCCTCCCCGGTGATGGTCTTGGCCGCCGACACGGGGCAGCTTACCGTCATGGCTCGCATGCCCGTGCTGTCAGCTCGGATAGTGCCCGCCCGAACCTGCTCGGTAGTGCACCCACCCGCCCTGACGATGGCGGCCACCACCTCGTCCACCTTGACGGAGTCGTCCAAGCCCATGATGCGCATATCAATACACTTGGTGGGCCTGGACACTCGGGCCTCTTCCGCATCCAGGGACGCCCTGATCCTTGCGGCCAGGGCATCCGCGGCGGGGCCACTGGCCGCACCAGGGACCTCCAGTATTCGGGCCCCGGTTACGGTGCGCCTTATACGGAAGCCCCCAGAGGCTCCGAGCTCGTCAAGGTGGGGCAACACCGCCTGCTTTGCCTTCTCCATGACGGCGTCGTATGTCACGCCCTTTTTTACCGCATCTGGCTGTAGCGTTATGACTACAGCCTCGGATTTCGGGGCGCGAAGTCTGGCCGCCATGGCCCGCTTTTTGCGCTGCTGTCGCCGCGCGCGCTTTTTGGCCGCCCTAGCCGCCTTGCCCGCCTTCTTGCTGGCGCCGACAACCGTCCATTCGGCGCCAGCCGAGGGTTCTTCGGGCAGGGGAGGCGGCAGGCGCGGCCTAGTCGCTGCCGCCGCAGGAGGTCCCGCCGGTTTACTGGCAGGCGCCGCCCTGCCCTTCTGCCGCTGTTGTTGTTTGGCGGCCGGGGCCGGCCTCGCAGGCTCCGATGCCACGGCCCCGCGCCCAGCTTGCCCCGATGGGCCCGCCTTGGGCGCAGCTGCCGTGGCCGCGGCAGCAGCGTAAGACGCCGCCTTTCGCTGGCCGGAGCCCGCTAATGGGGGGCGCAGCACTATGCCCTCCAGCAGGGACAGCTGCTGCTGGATCCGCAGCTGAAACTGTTGCTGCTGCTGTTGCAGCTGCTGCTGAAGAGCAGCCAGCTCCCGCTGCACCAGCGTCAGCAACTGGCCCTCCGGCTCTGGGTGTGGCTGGGGCTGACTTTGCCCCTGCCCTTGCTTGCGTCCCTCTCCAGCCGGCTCCGGGCAGCCGCTAACTTTCTGGGCTCCCGCGAGCTCGGCCTGAAGCTCGGCCCGGAGCTCATCCCGGAGTTTTGCCACCCTCTTTTCGAGAGAGGCTTCGATAGCCTCCTCGATAGAGGCGGCATGCCGGTGGACCGTCTTTTCCTTAGAGGTCCTCTCCCTCTTCCGGCCCATGTCCCGCAGCGCGGCGACGACCAGCTTCCCCAGGGATCTACGGGACTCCTCGGCGGAGTCCTCCCTGGCATCCCGCTCGCTGCCAGACGGTCCCGAGAGGTCCACCTGGGCGCTGGCCACACCGGGGTGACGCCCCTCCGCGGCAAGTCGGTTGGCTCGCTTAGCCGACTCGTGGGCAGTGAGGCCCCTCCCTCTTCCGCTTGCTCGACCCGCACCCCGCCCGCTGGTGGGGATTTTTCGGGCCGAGCCCATCTCTCCATCGGAGGACGATTTGTCCCCCGATCTAGAGCGCTTCCGGTAGGCACTCACGTTCCTACCGGAGACGCCCGCCACCTCCTCAACCTCCGAGCCCTCCGAGCTCCTTTCGGATGCCGCGTCGGACTCCGACCGCGCATCGCTCTCCTTTGGGTTTTTTTTTAAGAAAAATTTAGAATTCATTTGGTTCCCACGAGTATTAACTTCGGGTACTGGCTCAAGATAGTGGTTCGCACTAGAGACTAATTTAGCTACCCATTAGTCAAGCTAACAACCTCCCTCACGGTGCGCCGCCGCTTGGAGGTTTGGGGTAATTTTTTATAGAGGTTGTCTTCCTCGCGGCCCAGGCAGTTAAGCCAAGACCCTCGACCCCCATCAAAAGTCAGAAACATGACCTTGGACAATCTCTGGGGCTACGAGACTAACGGTGGCAGAAGGAGGAGCAAGTCTTCCTCCTGCCTGCCCGGTGGCAGGGTGAGTGCACACCGAGCCCGCTCTTACTTCGCCACTGTGCCCTCTGCTATAGCAGAGGGACACGCGTTGAAGTGATCCTTCTGACAGAATATTCGCAGGCGGACATCAGGACCCCTTAGGTAAAAGTACCCAAGGGGAGTCATTGCCCGCCTCCCAGGGTGCACCGTCCCGCAGACTAGCCTTCACCTCGGACGTATCCGCAAGGGAACTACAGCCTGCGGGCACTCGTGGAGGTTTTCTGTCGTAGCACCCCATCAATGTATACTTATAATAAATCTGTAGAAGTGAAAATTCTGTACATTGAAAATATCAAAAAAATAAATGGCATGTTGTTACTAGACCGACACCAAACCCAAAAATGCTATTAAAAAATTTTTGTCTGTCTGTCTGTTTGTTCAGGCATCACGCAAAAACTACCGTTTCGATTACGATGAAACTTGGTATAATTATTCTTTAATATCCTGGGCACCACACTGGGTACATTTTATCCCACAAAAATATATACAATAAAAAACAAACTTAATTTTGCGGTTCGATCCCTAGACCCAATTACTGTACGAACCGCAAATAATAAGTTTGTTGTAGGGTACGTCACCCGTGGAGTTCACTACACGCTGCACACGGCTAAGATACTATAATATTTTATCTTAAGATACAATATCGCTCGCCATATAATTTAATGGACTATCACACACGACGAAGATAATAAATAATATTTCAGATATTCGTATCTCAAAAAACCTAATAAAACCATTTTCGAATTCTACGCGGACGAATTCGCGGGCAAAAGCTAGTTTTTAATAAAATACTGGTCGACCTAAAAGTTCAAAGTTCAAAATTATTTTATTTCACACAGCTAGTGCATGGTTCCAATTGATCGTGTCCTATGGAGAAGAACCGTGAAGACTTAAAATCAAAAGGTCACCTGACCCTTAAATATAAATTATTTTAGGAATGATGACCTCGGGTTGCGTTGGGAATACCTTTCTCCGGGTTTGTCGCATGACTTACTACAGTAGCTAAAGTTTTTACGTTGAACCCGCAATACTCTTAATGTTATAGTTTTTTACAGTACAGGTTATAAATTGTAGGTTTTGCGCGAGATTGAATGATTGAGAAAATTTAAATATATTAAAATTATACTCATATTTATATCTCAGTGGTAAAGTCCAGTTCTACTGGTGAATTAATTTTTTAAAATCGTTTAGGGTTCCGTACCTCAAAAAGAAAAAAAAAACTGAACGATTATAGGATCACTTCACAGTTGTCTGTCTGTCTATCTGTCTGTCAAGATCCTTTATCTTGAGAACGCGTGGAGGCAACGAGTTCAAATTAAAACCATATACTACAGGTTTGCGGTCCCTTGAAGCTGTGAAAAAATCAAACTTCTATGTTAACGAAAAAAAAGATAAGGCCGTTTATGTCGCAAAAAAACGTATATTTCGTCACTCTCGAAGGAATCAAAATTCATAGGGTACTTCCCGTTGACCTAGAACCCTGAAATTTGGTATGAGGCAAAGTCTTATAGCCACACTCTTTTATTTATTTACCCTGTTACTTTGCACTAATTATTTTGTCTCCTATTTTATTCCTATTTAATTTTAAGGTAATCCGTAAAGGAAACTTGTATTTTATTTTATTTACGGTAACGCAACTCCGGTCCTCAAGATACAGGCACCGCCTAGTTTGGGGACCATTGTAATAATTCTGGTAAAATATAACTCCTGTTACCGCTAAGCAAATAGGCTATACCTATGTTTAAGAAAATATTTGTAACAAAGGTGAAATAAATAAAGTTATATTAGTGTAAAGTTATATTAGTGTAAGTAGGTATAGGAATAAGTTCGAAAACTGAAAATTTGTAGTTACGTCACAAAAAGAACTTTTTTCCTGACGGAAAAATCTTCGAGACTCGATTCGGGAATTGAACTATTTACATAAGTTTGTTTGTATGGAACTTTCCTAGTTTTTTTCAGTATTTTTTCCCTGAAATATTTAAAAAAGGTCACAAGTTGGACACCACCGACACTAAGTACAAAACAGGTCACAGCAGGTCATAGCGGTCCCTCAACAATCCCTCAGTCGCCCGGGTCGCCCGGTGACCATGTATTTATGTCGCCTACCAGGTACCAGATAGTTTTGGAATTTTGTACATAGATTTTTTACATAAAAATACAAGACAGGTGTGTCAGGTTTCGCATATATTAAAAATAAGGTTGTATAACTCCATCCCATTTACAGTTCAGTTTAGGTCGTAAAATGGATCACGTCAAGAGTTCGTGGTAGCGCTACTGTATTTTTTCAGTTGTACTTAACGTTCCACGGCCACGGTAAGTGTTTCAAACAATTCTGTATAACTACATACCTACATATAGTATCACTACATAGTATAAAACAAAGTCGCTTTTCGTGTCTGTCTGTCCCTATGTATGCTTAGATCTTTAAAACTACGCAACGGATCTTGATGCGATTTTTTTAAGTAGATAGAATGATTCAAGAGGAAGGTTTACATATGTGTGTATAATACACGCACAATATAGTAGAGGAACAGTGATAATTTTAGAGATTTCTTATGTGATTCGTAAATAAACACTTTTTCTTTGCGCATTTTTTTTGTAAAAAGTTTTTTTTTTATATTATGACGTGATCAGCATTGCACCCGTGCGAAGCCGGGGCGGGTCGCTAGCATTATATACAAAATGAAATACACTCAGGCGTAGGAGTACCTACTCCTCTATATCGCTGTCATCTGGACAGTTTTGAGCTACGTGAGTTGACGTAAACATACATTACGTAGACTTTGTAACGCCAAAGTGTATTATTAGATGAGTCATACTATATGTAACACTATAAGTAACTATAGTTTGATGTTAATATCTACAATTACGACATTTTGTCGAGTAGTCCGAAAGTAATTCAAACTGTCTTTGCATATATATTTAACTATTCATGTACACACATAAAATAAAAGATAAGAAGAAACAGAAAGATAGGTACAAAGGTGTTGCTTATTTGTATAGAAATCTCTTCCAACTTACGTGTGAAAGGAGAGTTGGAAAAAATAGAGATGTGTATCCCGTGTGTAAGAGTAAGGGCTATATTTCACCGGGACACCATGGCGGCGCGATCAGTTGCGCCGCCATGGTATCTCGGTGAAATATAGCCCTAATAGGAAAACAAGAACACACAAAATAGTTATCAATTAAATAACATGTAATTAAAGATATACTATCATAATTATAATATAAATACATATTCATTGCTATTATCTGCTGTCAATGCTGGTTGAATTGTAATTGGCGACTACTGTCCATGGACGCATAGCTTCATAGACGCGTATTTGTCTTCACATAAATCTATAGAAGTTTTTAGTTATGTGCGCATCACGTAAAATATACAAAATCGATGTAGATTTCTTTTATACATTAAAATTATGTGTATCTTTAGATATTACTTAGACTTTGTTTCATCGCAATCAGTTGACTATATTTATTTATTTATTAAAACTGTATGCATTAATAATAAACACTGTACAAAGGCGGACTTAATGCCTTAGGCATTTTTTTTTTCAGATGACCTTGGGAACCATAGGGTTTATATCGAAAGATATACTTCACTCATTGACTGTTAGGTGGCACGAAATTCGCCGGGTCAGCTAGTTGTTATCTATACATGTAAACAAACGCAAAAGCTGTTGATTTTACCTTAATAAATGAATATATCTGGGTTGGACATTTGCACAAATATTCAACAAAAATTAAGTGTTCCCGAAACACAAATCTTGTCACAGATAATGTAACATGAGTGATGACATATCATTCTGAAACGAGGTCGCTCACAATAGGACTCATCAGAAGTCTTAAAGTAACCCAAAGGGCAAGGGAAAGGGCTATGCGCGGACTTTCTTTCGTGATCGAATCAGGAATGAATATATCTGGGGCTTCTGGCTGTTCTATATGTTCTAATCGCGCGGAGAACTTTGATTGCGCGATGCAGGATTAGTTCTTATGTGACGCCATAGATGTCGCTACAGTTACCGATATAGTCCAAAGAATCTTCAAACTCAGTGGCGGTAGGCCTTGCTCGCAGAACAGATGGTCGATGGGGTTGAAAGGTTCTGGAGTAGCGACCGCGAACTCCTCGGAAGGCCTTCCACAAGGTGGACCGATGGCCTGATGAGCTTGGTGAAGGTCGCGGGAATCCAATGGATACGAGACGCACAGGCGACACTTGGGGAAGGCCTATGTCCAACAGTGGACATCTTTCAGCTGAAATGATAATGAGACTACGAGACAAGCTTTGCGTTTAATAAGTCTTGTCTAAATTAGCCGTCTGCTCTGTCTACAGGAACTTAGAAACTACCGTTTGTGACTAAAGCAGGCTCGTACATCAAGACAGGGCCTTCTAGGCACTAAATATACGCTATCACACCACGCTTACTTTCAAACTAAACAATGGGAGAGGTTTGTGACAGCCCTACAGAGATAAACACGGCTTAAGACTAGATCCATAGAGTAAAGAAGAGTACAGAGACGGCAGTGTCCAAACTAACCATAATAGCCGAGCGTGACACCAACTCCCATTCGCTTTTCTAAAGAAGTCTGAATCTCAGCCGTGGGAACATTACAAGGCTGATTCGGCTATAATAATATTCCTCAATTTTCACACAACGCCATCTAGTCCTAAACTACGCAGCTTGTGCTATGAGTACTAAACAACTGATAAACATAATACATATTTCTAAATACGAACATATTATAGATAAACTAGGTTCTGCCCGCGGCTTCGCCCGCGTGAAAGTAGGTTTCTCCATACAAATTTTAGACCCCCATTTCATCCCGTTAGGGGCTAAATTTTAGAAAATCCTTTCTTACTGCTCGCCTACATTATAAAAGGAAGCCTTGTGCTAAATTTCACGTTCCTGGGCCCAGTAGTTTCGGCTGTGCGTTGATATGTCAGTCAGTCAGTTTCTCCTTTTATATATAAAGACTAGCTGACCCGGCAAACGTTGTTTTGCTATGTATATTTTTTTTTTATCTAAAATTGAAAAAAAAAATTAGGGGTGGATTACCCTTAACATTTAGGGGGATAAAAAATAGATGTTGTCCGATTCTCAGACCTACGAAATATGCACACAAAATTTCATGAGAATCGGGAAAACCGTTTCGGAGGAGTTTAACCACAATCACCGCGACACGAGAATTTTATATATTAGAGATTACACATAGACACGGAACAAATGATTGTGCTCATCAAACAAATATTTGTTGGAAATCGAACCCACGACCTCTGACACAGCAGTCAGGGCCACTAACTACTAGACCAACAGGCCAGTCAACACTTCCGTACTCTATGATTAGCTCGGAGTTTCAAGTTCAGCGTTTTAGACGGCAGCGAACTTAACAGACGATTCGTATATGTTTTAGAGACGTTTATCGATATACTTGGACCGAACAAATGAGATATATTTAAGTAAATTCTTGAGAACATTATGTGGGAGCAGTAGTGGCTCTGTGATAACGACCACAGATTATGAGTCGTACATTGTGTGTTCGAATTCGGGAAGGCGCTTTACTTATTAATTATTAATTTAATTCATCACCACTTTTCTTACAACCTGAAGAAACCGACATTTCCTAAAACCAAAAATTCGTAGACATATGAGATCCACAAATCCGCACTTGGCCCGCGATGTGGATTACAGCTCTTTCCTTGTCTTAGATTATAAGGTTGATTATGCTCAAGCGTATCTCACGAAACACAGATGGCCGTTGGGGCCGAAAGGTTCCGCAGTGGCGACTGTGTACCTTAAGACGCAGCGTTGGAAGGCTTCCTACCAGGTGGACCCATGACCTGGTGGAGTTGCGGAAGTCAGATCTTTGATTCCCTGGAGAGTGTCCAAATATACGTTTTTTTGCGACATAAACGACTGTATCTTTTTTTATCGTTAATTCAGAAGTTTGATTTTTTCAGTTTCAGTTTCAAGGGACTGCAGACCTCAGTATATGGTTTTAATTAACTCGATACTTCCACGCGTTCCCGAGATAAAGGGTCTTGACGGACAGACGGACAACAAAGATCCTATAAGGGTTTCGTTTTTTCCTTTTGAGGTACGGAACCTTAAAAAGAGACCAGGTTCTGGAATAGCACACAGGATACTTTTACCATAGGTCTATGTTTCCTTGAGATCACAATCACGCGGGCGAAGCCGCTTGCAGCAGCTAGTATTAATTAACTTTAAATATATACTTGGTTGTGTCAAAACTGGCGTTTGCAAAAATTGCTGAAAATCATTCATGTTTCTCTTTCAACGAAAGCCTGATCAGGTCTCATCAAATCAGCTGACACTGACAGTTAAAAATACAGAAATAATCGTAAAATATAGGAAAAAAACCGACGAAAAATTCCAACCGAGGTACGTGGCCAGAATGATTTACTAATTCCATAGCAACACGTTCTCTTTGCACGCTGAATAGATAAGTAGAGATTGGTTTTTACAAAGAACTTGGTAAATTAAATTGGCTTCGTAAAGACAGGGACTGAAAGAAGCACGTTATTTAATAACTGACTTCAAAAGAAGGTAGGTAAAGGAACGATCTCATTTTGGTGGTCTTTTTTATTTTATTTAAACAAAATGGCTGAAGCCAATTAAGTTATTTAAACACTGGGTGACATCAAAGTCAGAACTGTAAAATATAGATTTAAAAAAAAGAGTATCACCAAAGAGATTTAAAGAGTTACAATAGAGCGGCTATCAGAAAAAATATCTTAGAAAAACTTTCATCCTATGCCTCAGTGACGCCATCTGGCTTGGAATAGCAAACAAGCAAATTAAAATTGTCAAAATTTATAATGATTTAACTATGGCTCGGTAGGTGGTCAGGGGCCTTACCATGATAATGTTAAAATGTTAGTCGTACGAGCGAAAGAGAGTGATAGAGCTATACACCCTATATAGCTCCATCCCTTTATCCACCAGATCGATTTAGGTCGAAAAATCTATCACGTTATAAGCTCGTGGTAGAGCCTCAGTGTGTGATAATGGTAAGGTTAAGCTTTTCAGCAATAGATGGCGTTAACACAAAATCTGAAAACGTTCTGGAACTATTTATAAAAATTATTGAATTCTAATTAAATATTTCGTAAATACCAAAAATATTTACGAAAATAAATCGAAGTTAGGTCCAATCAATTTACCATAGCAAGATTTGCAATAGCGTAATATTCGGCATATTTTCTCAGAAAATGATTTTCTTTTAGTGCATAGAACGGATACAAACACGACTTGACGTGTAGGTGTGTCATACTAGACTGAGTGACTTATGACCACCAGGTAATAAGTATCGGATCACGATTTTGTTCGCTATGTCCGGTCTATTGGTAGTATATATTTAATGTCTTTGAGTATCACACTAATATTTTAAAGGTGAAAATTTGTGAGTGTGTGTCTGTATGTTTGCTAATCTTTTACGCTCAAATAGTTGTACGGATTTAAATGAATTTGACACACAGATAAAGCCGTTGGTAGCACCAACATACTGATTTTTTCTTGAACTGCACGAAATCCAGTAAGAAAATGTAACCCTGTGGGAAATGGAACTGGTATCTTTAACACAGTTTACTATGTAACCTAGCTAAGACTAATCTTCTTATTGGTTTTTATTTTTCTGAGACTTAATATAGCATTGTTATTATTCACTTTATTCATTTAATATACATACAGATTACATCACACAAAATCATATAAAAAACATTTAAAATAGTAGTATTATTATTATTTCGTGTATTAATTAATTTACAAAACATATTTTTATTTTATTTTTTACTATTTTTAAAACACATACATAAAAAAACATTATTATTATTATCTAATAAATAAAAATCTCGAGTTACAATGTTTGCTATCGAACTCCTCCGAAACGGGTTGACCAATTTTTATGTTTTTTAGGTTAGTATATTTGGCAGGTTTGTGAATAGGTCGTTGGTTATTTTTTACTTGCCTATCCACACCCATAAGTTTTTTCCTTGATAACAGAACAAGCTAGCCGGAGTCAGCTAGTTCTATATATAGTTTTCAGTCGGCGATTTACTTGTACGAATGAGCATCAATATTTTATGGCAAAGTATTCCACCCGTTCCGTTTTATACCTTCCATATTACCATAAGATATAAACATATGTTTACCAATTCCCATACCACTTTTATGCGTATGTTACAAACATCGTTCCATTATATTACCATAAGTTTATAACTGAAAGTTGAAATTTTCCCAGAACACAATATGAAATATGCAAATACACCACAAATCTAGTTTCGAGTTTGGATTACATTATTTGCAATATACTCTTACTTTGTAAATACTTTAGGCGATATTATAAACAATTTGTAATTATGGTTTTTCTTGGTATGGTCATGTAAATAGGAGAGATGAAACGCATGTTACTAAAAGATTTATGAGTATACATGTGGTTGGGTGGAGAGGGAGAAGGAGGCCAAAAAAAAGAGGGCTGGTGCTGCAAAATGCCATCTAGCAACTTTAGACTCAGTGGAAAAGGGTATCCACCCTTGAAACCCCTGTTGTTGAAACTTCAACGGTCCGGACTAAGCGTTTCGCTTCGTCGTTTATACCGCGTACATTGAAGGACTGGAATAATTTGCCTGCTGCGGTCTTCCCGTCCAACTATAATTTAGGTGTCTTCAAGGCTAGAGTGAATAGGCTCTTAATAAACTAGTGCGCCTGACCATCAATGATTGTATCTCCGCTTACCATCAGGTGGGATCGCAGTCAAGCACTGGTTTATATCAATTTAAAAAAAAGATGGCTAGTGTGAACAATGATATGAAAGAAAAGGAAGTTAGTGATAGCATGACGGTTTACAGGACAGTACTGAAGAAAAAAACGTGTTGCGCCGACCCCAAATAAGATGGGACAAGGGCAGGATGATGATGATGATGTAATTATGGTTTTGTCTTTCTCCATTGGTTTTCTTATCTATATATATTAACTTATATGAGTAGCGTAATTAGAGACACAATAGAAAGACAATGACCGAGCGAACGCCGGTCAACGCACAGTTAAAAAAATTAAAAATGATAAAAATGCGAATTTTTTGTGTGACATTTTTCCTAGGTTTTTTAATTCTGCTGTTTGAAAATTATCTAAATCGATCCCCATGCTAGGTAATAATCTTAAAAAGTTGCTAAAATGCGTAAGCTTTGCTTTGTAGCTACCTCGCCTCTTGACGAGTTCCCTTAATTTTGCATCAGACATAATGAGAAAGTGTAGGTAGGTAGTATCGGCAAAGCAAAAAAAAAATAATAGCAAAGTCAGTAGTGCAAGCAAAGACAAATAAATCAATATAATTTAGTTGCAGTTATAATATCAAATGCGTAAATAGCTGGCCAAGCTTACGGTAAAATCAACTGATATTGCTAACGAGCCCGGTGAGTCACCGGTGCAATAAGTACAATATCGAAAGAAGCAAAAAATACACTAATAAAGTTGTTTACGCGTTTAGCAAACACTTGCGGTTAGCGAGCGAAGGAATGTTTTTAAAATTTATGTGAAGATAAGCAAAATAAAGATGATCTGATTATGGAAATTTAATGGAATAAGTAAGCTATAAATAAAGAGATCAACATGAACCTGATCCGTATAGTACTATTCTAAATTTCCTGGATAAAAAAAAGGCATAAAGAAAAAAAAGGTAGAAAGGGATTATGGAACGGACTCACTCAGTACACTATCCCACTGGATAGACTGCCCTTCAAGTGTCCTCTACGACGTAGGCGAGTACGCTGTACAGACGGCCAGTCCAAAGTCCGCAGGAGGTGCTTGCGTAGCACAAAATCGGCGATCTTCTTAACTCGAAGGACCATATGGTGAATATCAAGCTCCAGGTGTGCTGCTGGTGGTCTTGACTACGTAATAAAAATGCTTGATTGATTGTTTTATAAGGACTGTATTAGCGTAGGTATGCGTAGTAACAAATTTTTAGGACAACCGATATAATGTGTGCGTACGCGCAAGGTGTCGGCGAGCGAGTGGTCGGAGAGGGGACGTCCGCGACTGCGATGTGGTGTGTGGCCCGATGTGACGTCAGGAACATATTCCCCGCGTTGAAGATATCTTCAAGATAATGCTGAAGAGACAGGAAGCGGGCATATGTTGTTATATGCACGTGTTATAACGCCCTTCTTCGTCAGAATGTCGGCGACTCGAGAATGCCCGTCCGAGCCAGTCTTCATTGCAACCACTCTTCCCAGCAACCACAGAAGAGGAGGAAGATTGGTGTTTTTGACTAAGACCATGGTGCCTGTATTAAGCTGTTGCCCAGCGGTCTGCCATTTGGTCTTCTGCTGCAGGAGAGACACATACTCGTTAGAAAAGCGCTGCCAGAAATGTTGCCGTAGTTTTTCGATACGGTCGAAACGCTGTAGCCGCTGGATGTTGACGTCGGTGATCTGAGGACGAGGGATTGACGTGAGTGATCGTCCGATGAGGAAGTGTGAAGGAGAAAGATAAGAAAGATCTGATGGATCAGTGGATAGAGGTGTTAAAGGTCTGGAATTTAAAATAGCCTCTATCTGAATCAGACATGTTGAGAGCTCTTCATATGTTAAATGAGTTAGGCTCATAACCCTACGCAATAAGTGTTTGGTGGACTTTACTGCACTTTCCCAAATCCCACCAAAGTGTGGGCTGTAAGCAGGTATAAATTTAAATTCAATGTCTTTGTTTGCAAGATCTGATTCTATGTTACTAGATGAAACCTTTAAGAAGCGTGAAAGCTCATTGAAAGCTCCCACAAACGTAGTGCCATTGTCGGAGTACACGCGTTGAGGCTTGCTCCGACGACTAATAAATCGGCTGAAGGCCGCAAGAAAAGCTTCCTTTGTGAGGTCGGAAACTAGCTCCAGATGGACGGCTCTGACTGCAAAGCACACAAAAACACAAATGTAAGATTTTATAAGTTTACATCCTCTACCTCTACGGTCGGCTATCAGCACTGGCCCGGCATAATCAAGCCCTGTGTTCAAAAAGGGGTACTCTAGGTTGGTCCTATCGCTTGGTAGGTTGCCCATGATGACCTGAATAGGCTGAGCTTTGAAGCGAGTGCAGCGAACGCAGTTACGCACTACATGCTTAGCTAGGTTTCTGCCTGCTAAAGGCCAGTAGGTGAGTCGAATGTGCGCTAAAAGTAATTGTGGCCCAGCGTGAAAGAGTGTTTTGTGCTCTCTTTCGAAGATGATTTTTGTTAAGTGATGTTTGCTACATAAAAGAATAGGATGCTTAACATTGTAACTATAGTTGGAATTGTTGAGACGTCCTCCTACGCGTATTAAGTTGACTGAATCAATGGAAGGAGAAAGACTTATTAACCGATTTTTTTTATGTAAGGCCTGATTAGTTTCAAGACATGAATATTCCTCAGGAAACATTTCTCGCTGAGAAATCTGTAATATGAGATTCTGTGATGATTGTAATTCTGAAACTGTTAAGTAAGACGATTTTTTATTATTCTGTTTTTGACAATTGTTTATAAATCTTTGTATATAGGCAACGATTCTTATCAGTGATGTAAATGATGATTTTTTATGAATTAAATTCGAAAGTATGTTGTTATGATTTTGTTTATGTTTGTCAGTAGTTGTATGTAAAGATGTTTCTGGTAAAAAGTGATTTTGTGTATTAGGTGATTTAGGAAATTTAATTTCTTTGTGATTTAGAAAATCAGGACCCGTCCACCAAAGAGTAGACGAGCTGATGCAATCAGCCTTCACCCCCCGAGATGTGA